>QNGE01003810.1:50044-74984 GCA_008508345.1 Paragonimus westermani | reverse complement strand
GTACAGAAATAAATGACGTACTCAACCAAATTATACAGCGAAAACGAACTTTCGAGAGAGAGAAAACACTGGGCAAACGCAAATGTTTTTTGTTTTGAAAATGATTTTTGGTATTATTTTATATAAAGGAGTGTGCGATTTTTTTTCTTATGAGCGAAAAGAAAAAAGTACTAGATTTGACAAACGCTAGTCTCTTATGAGACGTTTCGGCCAGTGCACCCTACGGCCTGAACGCGTTACGGCAGGTGCAGGCGTTATCCACAAAGTCATGACGTCTGCTGAGGACAATGCGCTTGGGCGAGGCTGTTCTGAAAAGGCCCCCGGCGTGGAATGGGGCTGCGGAGGAGCAGTGAAGTCTTCCTCTGTCCTTTCGAAGTAGGCAGGTTTCAGACGATTGATGCTAACCGTGTCCCAAATTACTTTACGCTCAAGCATGTAGAAACGATCCTTCCGTTGAAGTACTCCGAAAGGACCTTCGTAAGGTCGCTTGAGCGAGCGTCGTAAACCATCTACGCGAACAAACACATGCGTGAAGTCGTGGAGGTCCTTGGGAACAAACACCTTTGTTCTGGTGTGTCTGTGACACGGAGGCGGCGCATGTGCGAGGTGAGCTGTTCGGCGTAGGATGCATCGTATCGAAAGACGTCGGCGGTGAATGAGAAGTAATCGCCAGGAAGACGCAGTGGTTGGCCGTACAAGAGGTTAGCGCTGGAAACGTGAAGGTCGGCCTTGAGGGCGGCGCGGATGCCGAGAAAAACCGTTGGCAGTACTTCTGTCCAACGAATTGCATCGACCGCAGTGAGGGCTGCTTTTAGTTGTCAGTGGAAGCGTTCGACCATATCGTTTGCAGCCGGGTGGTATGACATAGTTCGCGCGCGATGAAATCCAATCGCGCTCAGTGGTTCCGCAAAGGAATCGCTCTCAAATTGAGGGCCACGGTCGGTCGTAACCGCGGCCCGGCAACCATGAGCTGCTACCCAATGTTAATCCCGGACAATCAGTGGTTTTTCGAGCAACGCTTAGTATTCTCGCAATGTCTATCGATACACTGGATCCACGATATTCGCGTCTGTAAGTAACGAGCCTCTATAAATTCTGAGCCCGTCAAGCAAACAATTCGGATCCAAAAAGGAAGGCGGTCGTATTGGCGAGCTTCTTATTAATAGGGTGCTAGCGTTCGAAAACAGTATGATAAACCAAATAAAAGAAGACAGCAGCAAACCTTGATATTGAATCCACCAAGTATACAAGTTCCGAGATTAACGGTTCACGTAAATATGACCGAATGCAACAGTCACGTAATGGCGAAGCGGTCAGGCGGAAGTGAAAACAGGGTACATACAAACAAAGGTCCGGCAAAAGAAAGTAAGGGAGAAAAACTACGCGGAAACAAGTTTTACAAGTAACAGTATCAAGATTTAATAATACATCAAGATCCGCATTCAAAGGAGAAATGATTTGTTACGCGCGTAACTTGAACGTTAGTGTCAGATTGTAAGAAAAGCTCGTAATTGGTATAAGTAATTCCAACTCAAGGAGACGAACCAATGAGAAGCGAATAAACAGAGCAGGGAACATTCTATCAAGACATAACAATCATCAAACACTCACGCAAGCAGCTACTTCAACACCCAATGCTCAACGAATGAGCGTGCTACAGTCTCAGAACGGACTTCGGGTATGAGGACGGCCTCTGGCCACCGCGCGAAGCGATCTAGCATCGTCAAGAGATATGTCACTCCACTAGAAGTTGGCAAAGGACCTACAGTGTCGATGTGGAGATGTGCAAGTCGAGATTTAATCGAAGGGAATTGGCCAACACGTGGCGGTGAACCTTGGCTTGCTGACAAGCTAGACAAGACCGTGCCCACGTGCGAAGATTCGTTTGCATACCAGGCCAAACATACCTATCGGAAATGAGCTTGGTCGTGGCCCGGACGCCACGCGTCGTCGGAAAAGAATAGGAACTACTGGACGTAGATGTTCAGTAGAGGTATCGCAAAGGATAGTGTGTGTAGACGCCGGCAAGGGTCGATCAGTCAGCCGTGGAGCATATTGTTAGCAGGAGGCGCGGAAATCATTTTCCGAACGTTGTGCGTTGGCCATCACGTCTAAGTCCATTGAGTTGTGACCAACTAGTGCCGACACTCGGAGCAAAACGCCACGCACAACGTTATCGCTGCCAGGAACGTGGCGTACTTCAGACGTAAACTGACATACGAAGTCCAAATGTCGAATTTCGCGAGGCGAATGTCTTTTAGACCCACTGCGAAAGACAAAACCAACGGTTTGTGGTCGGTAAATATCACAAACTGGTCTCCCTCGAGGGCATGTCGGAAGTGACGAACAGCCGAATAAATTGCTGGCAATTCACGATCAAACGTGGTATACCTTGTTTCAGCTGGAAGTAAACGTCTGGAAAAGAAAGCGAGCGGTTTCCAGAGTCCATCGACGAACTGTAAAGTACGGCGCCGACTGTGGTGTCGGACGCGTCAACAGCTGCACTTATTTCCGCGGCTGAGTTGAAGTGGTGCAACATAACAGTGGTGGCTAGTGCATCCTTGATCCTATCAAACGATTCGATGACTGTCGTTGATAACTCCACGACTCCGTTGACACGGTCACGGAGCAGATCAGTTAAAGTCTGCATAAGGTGAGCGCAATGTGGAATGAACCGCCTATAGCAGTTGACCATCCCGTCAAATCGACGAATAGCAGCGAGGGTGGTAGGACGGGGAAAATCGCAGTTTACTCCTACCTTATCGGCTAACGGTCGAATACCGTGTTGATCAACGTGGTGCCCTAAAAAATCTACTACTGGCCGGCCAAAAACACTTTTCCGCATTACTCATAATGCCAAAAGTTGCTTATCTGTCAAAGTGGTGACACAGATGAATCTGTTCTTCTTCTTCAGGAGCGCTTGCAACTAATTGGTCGTCGATGCACAGGTGGACGGAATTCAGACGCCGCGTGACGTCTTCGATAGAATATTGAAACGTCTGTGCAGCGTTTCATAAACCAAACGGCATATGTAGAAATTCGAATAAGTCGAATGGTGTGATGACGGCTGTCTTGGCGACACCCTCTTCCGCAACCGGGATCTGGTGGTATGCGCGCACCAGGTCAATATTCGAGAACACACGGGTACCATGAAGGCTAGCCGTGATGTCCTGCAGGTGCGGAATTGGGTACCTGTCTGGTACTGTGGCGTTGTTGAGAGAACGATAACCTCCACAAGGGCGCCAATTGACCAACGCTTTAGGGACCATGTGGAGTGGAGAGGCCCAACGGCTACTGAACGGGCGAACGATTCCGAGCTCAAGCATATGCTCAAACTCAGCGCGGGCTATTTTAAGGTTGTTTGGTGTCAACCTGCGAGCCTTGACGAACACCGGCGGGCCCGTCGTGACTATGTGGTGTCTCGTGGAATCTCTGACGGCAGGCAGAGAGGAAGACTGTCGAAAAGCAGTTGGATACTTATAGATTAGAAAACTAAAGGAGTTTAGTTTCGTAGAGCCTTGATGTATTGAACTGCTTTATACCTCATCGGTCAAAATCTCGGTAACCGTGAGCTTTGTTGACTAGACGGTGTCGTCTGGAATCTACCAAAAGGCCAAAGTGCTGGGGAAAGTCGATGCCGATAATCGCCATTTGAACGTCGGCGACCGTGAAAATCCAGCAGAAAAACCTTCGGAGACCTAAATTAAGTGTGCGAGAGCGCTGACCAAACACTTTTATAGCGTTTCCGTTGACCGCGCAAAGATGCGAAATGTATGGTCTGTTTAAACCGTGGGCCTCAGGTGGGATCACGCTGACCTCGGTACCCGTGTCGATAAGATAGCATATCCCCGGCTCATGATCTTCTAGAAAGAACAGGTGACCAGGCGGGCCAGTTACGTCGTTAACCACGTAGTTTTGGCTGCTCTGTTTGTTGACTGGACCAAAGGTACAAGACTGACGACATCGTCGGGCTTTGTTGCCAAGTTGCCGGTGATACCAGTAGTGATCCGGATAAGCGTTCAGTGGTGGCTGACGTGAATCACGTGACCCTGCGTGGCTACTGTGTCGTCGAATGGGGGTAGTCGAACGTGACCTCGGACGCTGCGTCGTTAAGGCCTGAAGTTGTTTAGTTAGGGTGGCAACTTGAGTATCTAAAGTGGCAATTGCGCCCTGACTATTCGAAGCGAGCTGGGACACAGCGGTGCCGTATGTTTCCCCGATCCAGTTGGCGACATCAGCCAAGGTTGGCAAGGTTGCTGATGGGTTTGCGTTAAGAATGTTTTGCATATCCTTAGGGAAACGCTGTAGCCACACCTCCTTAAGTAGAGCTTCTTCTATATGTGTCGTGCCTGCTAACCGCTGCGTGTGGCAAAGGGGCTGCGGTGGTTTACGGTCACCAAGCTTCGTCGCACTCAGAAGCTGAGAAATACGTTGGCGATCGGACAAACCAACGCGCTTAATTACGGCCGCTTTAAGTTGCTCGTATGGCTTCGTGGAGTCCGGTAACTCCAGAACATCATCCACCTCGTCAATGACGTGAGATGGCAGTGCCGCAACTACGTGGTGAAAACGCGTTAACTCTGAACTAACCTGCCGTAGCGTAAATGTGGCTTCTAACTGAGCAAATCACGATTTAGGATTATCCTCTTTAAAAGTTGCAAACGGTAAGGTTAATGCATTGATCGAAGCGTCTGACAAAACGTGCGGTTAAGCCTCCATCAATGCGAAATGGATAATAAATCGAATTTTCTCACAAAAGGAATATGTAAAACGTATCAAAGAAATAGCAAATCACAGTTATACAAAAGATACACTTGTGGAGGACAAAAATTGTTAGAACGGGGTCACCAATTTAGTGCTCGTCGCACTAATTCACTTCTTTTCCAGGTACGCAATTATCAGACGCGAAAAGCAAAAGGCTGTTGAGGAGAGAGACCAGATCTTTATTCGACGAAATGTGCAGGTGGTCTCTGATAGCGCTATAAAAGGCACCGAAAAGCGAAATAGCTAGAGAGACTAGAGACCGGCCGTCGACGAGCGAGTAAACCGGAAGAATGCGACACGTGTGTCCTTCGGGTTCGCGCCACAGTCACATGATATGCAGACAAACAATCGGACAGCATACATCATCCGAGTTTTCTTAATAGCCTAGGCACAATATGCAACTTTGAGATTTGGAACTATTTTACACACCATACCGCAGGCAGACCAGTGAAATCTCCAGGCCGCTACACGTTGCTTATTCGATGAGCTACAGTTTTACCATCAACGATGTTAGGTTGGAATTGATGGATCGCAGGTAGTTTGCCTGACACCTCAATTTTGATAGTTTCAAAATGTTCAAAATCCAGAATTTGCGCCAAAATGGCGGTCTTCCAGTCGATGTTTTTTGTAGATTATGTTAAATTTCTGTTCGATTGTTACACACTATTCATCACAACTGCTGCATCGATTTTACATATAAAGTACTTATCTATTCTTCGAAATAGTGCACTCTTCGTCCTCGAACGTGTCCCGTTCTGTTTACATGTGGTCATGGTTATCGTAGTCTAACCGTGGCAATGTCGTCCCAATACACCTCGGGGGGCTAACAGCATTAGAATTTCCCTGTCGTCGAAGAGGTACACTCTCCCAACATACAGAGGTCCTAGTGTGGTGGAGCCTACCGTGGGTAGCTAATTTAAGTCGTTGTGTTTGCCTTGTAGCATTGTTACCCAGTAATTTGTTCCACTACACCTTCAAGCCCAATACCTGCAGAAGCCATAATTGCTCATAATTTCACGGTAAATATGAAGTACTGTTTGATCTTACGGAATCATTGTGAGACATAGCCTGAAAAGAAGGTCTGCAACTCGGCTACCATTTGTAGGGATACACTGGAGGTAGGTTAAATTGACTTGTCACCCACAGTCATCGACAGCTAAAACCTGTCACTATATATCCACATCCTCACCCTGGAATACCAGACACCAACATTCTCTTGTGTTCAACAGCATTGCAGTTCTAGTCTTACGTTAATGCCTCCATCCATGAGAAATCGCCATCTTTTTCCTCTCTCCTAATTTTCTTCTGGCCAATAACGGCCAGTAGACATGAGCGGTTAGCAGATGCTGAGACAGCATTGATGAACTGTCGTTACACCTTCCAGTTAACCAAATGTTTGTGTAGTCTATTAAGAAGAGGACAAAGTGCGTAATGAACAGGCTACAGGAAGAGACCCTTGGCCGAAATAAAAAGACGGACGTCAAAACCACTTGGAAACATTTAACTAAAAAAATAAGACCAATCAATGCTTCCATTCCAGGAGCCACAAGATTGCTACTGCCAGACGGTGTAATGGGAGATGAGGGCTGAATAATCCTATTGCCTCATCCTAATGGCTCATTAATACCTGTCGGATTATTAAAGTATTGATGAGTTCTTGTGTCGCCATTGAGTACTGTGGGGCTTCATATGCACGGAGCTACCCCTAAGCATGTCCACTGTTCTTATATTATCTATTTTCATCTACGTCAACGGTACGCCCTCATTCGCGTACGCACCTTACAAACCCTCTTCTCAGTGTGCAGGCAGTACAGCATTGCCTTTCATCGGTGTTGTACGATCGGCGTTTTACAGAAGTGTTGCATTTACGTTTGAGTGTAACATATGCAACTGTTAGACCATTTCAGTAGTACCTTGCTCGCCGGACTTTGCCAGTATCCCGCGGGTCTCATTGGGCTACAAGTGAAATTTTGGGCACAGTATTTACATTACTTCATTACGGCGTGAGTGAAGATCAGTTACTTTTACTTTCAAAAGTGAGCTCCGTTGGGGCGCAGTCCTAATTTCAGACATTTCCTAGTGGTCACGCTGTCGAAGTCGAGAGGTGGATGTGGAGGAGATTGGACGATTTCGGTTATGCTGAAGAGGATGAAGGCAGCTAATTTGTTTTGTACATTTCGGTGCAAAAATTTAGAAAAACTACTTCCAGACCGTTATTTTACTTTAGTTTTGCCTCGAGTACTTACGGGGGCAAAGAATTTTGAACATGAAAAACCTTGTATTATGATGGTTGAAGCTCTAATTTTGCATCCGTTCAGAGGAAGATACACAGGTTACCTCACACGAATTAACAAATAGCTGTAGGGTTATTGTAGTGCTGAGAAGGAAAATCGTAAGGCTTGAATCTTTCACTTTGGTTTTGTTTCGAATATTTGGAGAAGTGCGCTACCTAGAACTCGTCCCTGCAACATCATCGGGCTTCTGTTTTATCATTATATTCCATTTTCTGTCCCGATATTGCGTGAATGCTATGCAAAAAGCCGGGTTGCTGGTGACCGGAATTTGATCATTGTGGTGAGTAAATTTGACGGCGAAGTACATGAACTTGCCTAGTAAATGACAATGTAAATGAAGGATTTCTGTTAAATCATAGTGAATGGGCTGGCAATGTTCGAAAGACTCGGAACTGAATACCAAAACTGTTTTTGATGAAACCACCGAATTTTAAAAGAATAAAAAACGTTGACCGCAATTTTTTCATTACTCACCGTCGCCTGACTGGAGTCGGCGCAGCGCCGTAATCCTACTGCTTACTGTCCGTCTACCGTAGCCCGCGCTAGCCCCATCCCACTTTGCTGCGTAGGAACATATACTATTAGCTGTGTATGAAGACAAATGTGTACATATGCCTGCCCGATCGTCTTCCCTCCATTTTAATAACCAGCTTGCAGGCAAATCGTTTCTCGTTCTTTGAGGTAGTTATGAGTCACCAACGCGCAAAATACTGTGACACTGGATTTATGTCTGCACCGGTCGGCTAATACTTGACTGTACTCTTACCCAAACCACCGCAAGTAATACGGATTAAAGAATTCCCAATAGCACAGTTGACGCAGGCCTTTATCTAAACATGCATTCACTCACCAACGATGGTGAAGAAATCGAACTTCGTACCTTGTGAAAAGCTTTTTTACGCGGTGGGCCACGCCATGCGGTACTCGCTCTGCGATACACGGTTCCACACCTTGTGTCTAGGCACATTTGGTAGGGAGTACGAAAATGTTGAAAGCAACATAGATGGACTGGATCCACTTTGTCTGCCTCCGTCGTGGTAACTTTCTCAACGTACATCTGCGGGTCGTCTGCAAGAGGTTGCTGTATCTATTACTCCTGAGGATATGTGGCAACAACTCAGGGAACAGATCACGGCAGCAGGCACCGAGACGATCAGTGTGGAGTATAAGCAAAGTATGGAATGGTTTGATAACAACGCGGCTATCTGCAGCTTGGTACGAGATTGGAATGCCGCGTTTGCAACTTCCACAATAGACCCCGGTGGTGAAGAGAAACAGCCCATGTTTCAGAGTATCCATGGTCAGCTGGTCGAGCGCGTTTGCGGAATTAATGACAACTGGTGGAGGAAGTAGGTTGAGCGGATGCAAGGCTGCGCCAATCGCCGACAACACAGAGTCCTGCGATCCGCTTAAGGTCGTCTTCGGCCCATCCCTTCAGTCTACCAAAGCACTGGTGGACCTGGACTCTTGCTGTTCTTACACTCAGTCGGAGGACATCACAAAGTGTGGTGCAAACACTTTCGTAGCCTTCTAAACCATCCTGCTACCATTGGTTCGATGACCGTGAACATCCTACTGCAACAGGCTATTGAACCTTCACTTGTTCTCGTCCCGGATTTGCTAGAGTTGCAGAGGGCGATTGGTCAACTGCTCAACCTGAAGACTGCAAGCGAGGATGGGCTGCCAGGTGAGATCCTGAAGAATGGCGAACCGACGCTTGACCGTTTGCTATTCCATCTGGTTCACTCCATCTGGGAGCACGAGGTGATGCCGCGAGGTTTCAAGGATGCCCTTATCGTACGTACTCTTGTTCAAAGGTGAGGTTAGCGAGCAGTGCACTGATAACAATCGGGGCATAAGTCTGCTGAGTTGCGCAGGTAAGGTTCTTGCCAGAATTATTCTGAACCGGCTGAATACGGAAGCCTTGAAGACAAATATTCTTGCTGAGCAATGTGTACTCCGAGGGGACCACGGTACGATTTACTGGGTGTTTGCTGTTAGACAGCTTCAGTAGAAGTGCCAGGAACGAGACCATCCTCTGCATGTCCTGTTCATGGACTTCATCAAGGTCTTTGATTCCGTGAGACGCGAGGTATTGTGGACAGTGTTCGGCAAGTTTGGATGACCGAGCAAGTTCGTCAGTATGATTAGATTGTTGCATGTGAACATAAGGACGAAGGTGCAATCGTGCAGATGTATCTCTGGTGATTTTAAAATCGTTACTGGCGTGAAGCAGGATAATGTCTTAGCCCCGGCCTTATTTAGTCTATATTTGTCTGCCATGGTAACAGTTGTTTTTCAGGACTCTTGGGAGGACGGTGTTGAGGTGCAGTACCGGATGGATGGACGACTGTTGGATATTCGACGTTTCGACGCCTCAACCTCGCTACATACCTCAACGATGCGCATACTTCTGTTTGCAGATGACAGTGCGCTGTTTGCACACAGCGAGGACGAACTACAGCGACTGGCCACGACGTTTGCGGCCGCATTTACAGAACATTCTAATAGCCACAGCGACCTCTAGGAGCAAGGGAGTAAGCAATTTCTTGCAGGATATTCATACTGTTTTCTAAGACACTTGGCAGTCACTGCTGCTCACCAGCTGCTGTTGAGTGGTACTGGGGGCATTGCCATCGATGCACCGTTCTGATCGGCTGATGTTAGAGAAAGATCGGTTGCATTGCCTTTCGCGTTGGTAATTGTATGCTGATCAGGGGTTGTAGAGGCGTCAATGTCCACAGTGGATACCTGCACTTATCCGCATACAGATACGTGCGGCGATAGTGTTAGCCTTGGACATGTGACAAGAAGTCGTTGAATGGTCTATGTGAATTATTTGAAGGTGTACTGAGAAAATTCGTGAGATGCTAATCGTAAATTTTTTGATCAACGAACTGAGAAACTTCGTTCCCATTGTTTGTATTCCCCATTCGTCCCACTAAGCTGAAACTTGTTTCGACTGCCTCACCCACACCATTTTGTTTTATTGAATCAATGTGTCATTAACTGTCCGCGGCACAAGTGGGCATTCCTGTCCTGGTCTGATGGCGTGTCGGTTCACCCTTGACCTGTTGGTCTTGTTGAGAAGTCATTGATTTTGCTGGACGAGACTATCGTTATGAACGATTGAGGTTCGCCTTTCGTAATTATTGGTGCATTTCGGTAATAGTACCGTAGAAATCGTTGGATCAAATCTTGTTTTCATTTTGGGGATCCATTTTTTGAGCTACGCTTAACTCAACGATCAGACGTGAATCGTTACAGCACTCAATCTGACGAAGCTTGGAATTTGCTGATGCCAAGGAATTCCGACCCCGTGGAACCCAAGGAAGACTCCGGATGTGACAGGCAAGTCCTCTGTTCTGTAGATGCTGTTTCAGTTTCTGGATCAAGCCGTAGACGTGGATCCACACACAGTCTTAAGAGTTTGCAGGTTAAATCTACGTTGTTGCTGGCTGAGCTTAAGGAACGATAAGTCATGGCGGAAGTCACATTAGTGCGTAAGCTGGCCCAGGCAAGAATGGAAGATGAGAAAGCTAGGTTGTTGCTTGACCTAGCTGAAGGTGAGGATGCTCATGCTGACGTTGACCTCGAGCAAGAGCATTCAGTTTATTGTGATGCTAAAGTGAAGCAGTATTTAGAGAACGAGAACGTAAGGCTGGCTCCAGAATTGAGGCTAATACAGCTCGATGAGCATTCCATCCCAGTCCATCCATCGTAATAGGTCCTGTCAACAGCCACTAGTCTTGACCTTCCGAAGGTTAAGTTATGCTCGTTTGATGGTGACCCCATACATAACTAAGTTCGACTGACTGCTCGATTTAACTTTTTCACTAACCGGGCGGTCGGCTTGTAGAAGAGATTCCTTGCGTTAGCTGTTTAGGCCTCGGACGTGGATGTATTCGAAAGAGATGGGAACGAATGTTGGAACAACCTTTTTCCTACTTTGTACTAATCGAATCATGGTTTGTTTATGTTGTCGTAGCGACTAGAATTTGCCTTTTCTTTTCTTTTACCCCTACACTTAGACCATTACTGGAAGCATTCGTATCGGCAGAAAACGCAGTTTGGTCAATATACGGATCACACCAGTCAATAATTAGGATGACAACAGGCGAGGCTTTCATCAAGTCTTGGATTTAAAATTGAGGTTGAAGTCGACGAAAATCGGCCCCAAACACGTCAAACGACTCGAGCAGCTTCGGTTCTGTGCACGACCCGAAATACTGCTGGAGGGTATAAGCTAAATAATCAGTAAATGGCACGGTACGAGAAAAACCGTCTCGCAGAGAGTCACCCGCGAATTTATTGCGCGTTGGTTACGAAATTTTCCATTGATGTAGCCAGTTTTCAACTGTTTATTCATGGGCTTAATTTAGGTCTCAAGTTCATTGGCTCGATTTTCCCATAACGTTGTTGTTTGGTTCGGAAAGCACGCAAAATGACTTGTGTGGTACAATAACTTTAGGCCTTTCCCCCTGCACTTCACACACCACACAACTCATTGACTCTCCCAGCGTGTTTCCTCCGTGGACTCAAGATATTTCCGGTTAAAAATTGTCTCCGCAAAATACCCATACAAAATTTGGGGTCAGAATACAGCGGATCACACCCCAAAAGTTCTGAGTATGAATGTAATGAAGAGGAGGTTAGTCGCAGCATGCTTAGAGTAGCTCTACCAACATATCTGCCCATCACCCCCACAGGTCTGATGAGGTTGTGGTGCAGTGACCATGGAATGGCGGCGGCCTGCTGGTGGTGTTCATAGTGGGGATGATGGGGTTTTCGCCCATGGGGAGTGATCTGCAGATCACTTCTTTACCCAGCCATCTACAGAGTTGTGGAAATGCAGGGTACGGAACATTCACACTACTACTAGGGCCACATCCACCATATCTTGAACCCCCCACATAGCCGCTCACTCCGCAACGATCCCACCACTACCGTTTCATGACCCTATGGTAAACCACCCCCAACCCATCGCGTAATAAAACACACTGCCGTTGCTACTTTTTCGTGAAAATCAAACTTGACGGGGTGCAGCGGCCCGAAGGAGTGTGCGATACCGATCCTGGGTTGCGTATCCCACGGTGGAATTTATCTACGCATAGGCGTGCACCGCATCCGAAGAGGATTTTAGAAGCTGCCGCGCTGGGAAAGCGGATCACTGCGAGTCTGTCAGAGCAGTCTTTTTTCTAACTTCGTGCCTCCAGCCTTCTGCCACCTTCTTCGCGTGATTCACTTCAGTACAATTCGCAGGACAGATGATGACTAACAGCCAGAATGTCCAGATTCTTGCGTCGATAGGTCTGAAGCCTTCGGTGCTTCAACTAAAGGTTTTCTGAGTTCAACGTAAGGTGTTCTCTCGCAGCTTCATTACGACAGAAAGAAGAACCATCAGCAGGATTATACGCCTACAGAACTGTTGATGCTACTTGTGAGAAACCGTACGCATATGAGAAAGCGTTAGCTTGCGACTATAGATATACATCCTTGATCATCGATGTCCAACCATACTTACTACCGTGTATTTCCCAGTATTCATGCTCGTCAATACCTACCTGTACGTACTAACGCAAACAGCTAGCATTAATATATCATTTAGTTTGAAGAGTGATATATACACATTTTTGTTCGAAGAAGAAACAAACGGTGACACCAATACTGAGTAACGGGAATGTAAAGGGGAGAAAGTGAAAACAAGCTGTCCGTCAAATGTTGGGCGCTGCAACAGTGGGCAGGTGACTGGTCCTCATATGAGATTGGCAAGCATTAATAGTCCAAACATCAAGTGAAAAGTTCTTCGTGTTGTATGAACCAAACAAATCAGATAGAAACAAAAAAATACAAAAATCTCAATAGAAGTGAAGTACAATAAACAATTGATCTCACGGGGATGCTATCACAGTCAACGCCAACGTACTAAAACAGAAAAATGCTCTTTACAGTGAGACAACTGTCAGAGAGGTGACAACAGTTATCTCCAGGGTCCCCCACTTAAATAAGTCGTAGGTTTATAGGGAACTTGGAACAATCGGTAAACATAAGTCCGTGACTGCGTAGTAGGGTAGTCCCAGTCGAAGAATGATGTTACACGCAGAACAGAATATGGTTTCGCAAAAAGAGATGATGATAGGTGAATGGGAAACAGAGTTTACACTAGAGCCCATGGTGTGGAGGACTGAGTGGATGACGGCAATATGGGAGTCGGTTCTGTACTTCTCAACCTTGTCCGTTCAGGCAAGTTTGCATCGGTCGTCATCCATTATAATGACGTCAAGCACCACAGAAGCGCAGTCATGAACTACGGTCGCATCGGGTTTGATGAATAGGCTCGCCGTTGGTACTCACAGCTCCTCAAAGACTGTATGGCTCAGGTCGCCAAGTATTTGGCCACACGGTTGTGATGATCAGAACGCGCACCATGAGTGATCCAAGGAGATTGAAGGATATAAGCGAGGCTTTCTGGGTGACCGCAGTTGCCAGGGCAGAGAATTGATTGGCTCTCAATTGCACGTGCAAAAAGTGAACCAGGGCCCACCCAATGAGAGTCCAGAAAATAGAGTTAGCTTGTGATGCACCCCCCATAGAAATATGATCCGACGAGAGCGTGACATGTAGGTGACATCGGTAAAAACGAATTTAGTTTCTCCGGTTACTCAGAATACAGAGCTGTCTCCGCTCGAGGAAGAATAGGGGTTGTGCCACCTTATTTATTCAAAGTATCTTGACACCCACCGTCATCGAGGAGTTTTGGTCCTCTGATAGATATGAAGCCCTGTGGCTTCGACTAGAATCAGCTAGCCAAGACAATCCGAGTGGTGGCTATTTATCACTGTCCCAAATGCAACATTTCTGATGATGAAGATCTTCTCGGAAGCCTAGATTACAGCGTTTGCCTCATCTTATTATGACTAACTTCTATGAGTCTAATGTGATACAGTCATTACTGCTTCACAAAAACTGTGAAAGCGGATCCTCGACTTCCTTACTGATGCTAATAAGATGGAATGCGCGAACATGGTATGCAAGCGTCCGAACTCTGGTTCCTTTCGGTCAGATTATGACTTTTCTCTAACTGTCCATCACCAGTGGCGACCACCGAGTAGACTAAGTGGCCGTCAGAACGAAAATTAGATAGAGTGAACACTCTGACCATTTGAAACACTGAGTTCCCTTTAACCACTTCATCAGAGCAGAAAGAAGACATATATTGCGATATGTTAACATTTCATTTACTCTCATCATCTTGATTTTATCTGGAACTGGTTGAATTGGCCATCAAAAATAGTCCACAATTCGAAAGTTTAAGAAAATTCATCTAACCGGCGTAAGAAGCCGTCTTGGTTCACTTCTTCTTGAATGTAATTCTGTGGACCAGAACTACCTCGCGTTCCGAAACGCAATTCAACGGGCTGACTGTTTATTCTTGCCCTTGTGATGGATATGAACTCTAAAGAATGTTGAATATGGACAAGGAGCCAAAATGTGGTGAAAATAAAAGAAACCGAATCATAATAATTGGTGAGGATGTGTTGGATAAATAATTCCACCATTCTGAACGAGGTATTCAGTCGATACGATCCGTAGTGTTGTAACTAAAAGATTTTTGCTGGAATAGGCGGTTGGTTCCGTTGATCTTCAAAGCTCCAGGAGCCTGTACTCAAGCAGTATGGAATGCGGAGTGAACGCTTGGCTCGCAAACTTGGAGGTAAATTTTTGCACTATTGATCATCGAGTCAGTCGATTAACTTTGTTTAAACATGGAGTGTACACGTGAGTTGGAGAAATGTAGTAGCATGTAGTGCGCCGCCATTTTGTTTTGCCACACATACTCCCTTCCGCTTCCTTTCAGGTCCTCGAACACGTGGGTTGGCCGCGTCCGTGCAACGGGCTGAGGAAGGTGACCAACCAGAACCTGAGGTCGGCGGTCAGTGAGCGTGAGACCACGTCTGATTGGTGGAAACTCCCGGACCGTGGGACCCCGTATATATATATATATGCACAAGGACACGTTGTTGATCGAACTCTCTCGGTATCTGAGTTGCGTTAATACACGTTTCTTTTTGATTCGTGGTTTTTCCTATTCTGTGAAGTAGGCCGATTTGTGCTCGATTGCGAACGTTAGACACTGTGTGCACTGTAACCTGTGTTTGACCTAATTGAAATATTACAGAAAAAAGAAACGAACGAAGAAGAAAAATTATGAAGTAAAAAATTTTGTACATAACGCACACCCCGCAATTCCGTTGATTGACAGCGGCTTTCTGCGTGCATTGCTAGATTTTGAAAATCTATTGTTCCCTCGTATGCTATTGGGCTACCGATGGAACCAATAAGATCGTGACAGTACATTCATACTAGTCTTTTCAGTGTTGATCGTTTATGGTTTCTCTGGATGTCCCTTTACCGACATTTGAGGAATTGGAGATACCTGAAATCAAGCTAACAGCTGTACCTCTGTTAGCTGCAGGAATCCACTTGGCTAAATTTTGTGACGAACAATGTAAGGAGTTCATGCTGTGTCGTTATGAGACTCACGACCCCCGCGCATGCATCAGCGAGGGGAAAGTTGTAACTGACTGTGCTCACAAATTCTTCAAACTTGTCAAAAGACACTGTGCTGAAGAATTTACTGCTTATTTCACTTGCTTGCACAAGTATGGCGGCCCAACTTACCGGTTGGAAAAGTAAGTACTGCTTCTGGTCCAGTTCGTATGAATTTCTCACTGTTTCCCATTTCGCACTGTATCTACTTCCAGTATAAATATCAACCGTTTTGCCTGACGATGCCTCCCACTTACCATGGAGCTAGTGATCAGTCGCCCCGTAGGTCTAATGATGGTCGTGGTGATCCGTCCTGAGTGACGCGTGACCTTACGCCAAAGTTCTGTTTTGTAGCATTTCAAATGACTGTCGAATATATTAGGTGAGTGACCACTTCTTCACTATAAACATAAGTCTAGATATTAAAATGTTACCAACATTTACCAGAACAGCGGACTCGACCAGTTTGTTCCAGAAGGAGCTACGGTCTTTATTTCGTTAACCAAACTAACCTTTCACCATGCGGGCGTTGTCAGTTGCGTTGAACATACAAGGCTGCCCGTAGTGCCAAAAAACAAAACCATGCGTGAATCAGCTACTTGTCTATCCAACATCTTTCCTATGGTTGAATTTGCACGGCGTTTTATTAGGTTCTTATCTACTCAGGCCTTGAGACGTCTTTCGACTTTATTCGGTTTTCCTTGGGTGTCTTACCTAGTATTGTCTGTTCCTTGTTGACTATAGTCACCTACGAATCACTAGTGACTGAACCAGTAGAGATAAAACATCTGAATTGTCACCACCGCACGACACTTGGATTCTTATTTATATATGATACTTTTCTACTCGGACCATCGATGGTTGCTGACACGGCCTCATACGCTTTGATTTTATCCGTACGAGGGTATCAATGCAACAATCGACTATCACAAACCCACAATCTACGAGCACTGAACTCTGATGAAATTCCGTGTATTCGGAACAACCCAACTCTCAACGATTGTGCCGGTATCACGTCTGCTGTCCTTAGAGTGTGCTGTCGTATCTGAAGTTTACCACCTGAAATAGGTTCTACTGCGGAGCGGCGAACATACTACGGGCATATGGTGGAAAGAATTGTTTACAGATCTGATGAACTGCCTTTATTGGACCAACTGTAATCCAAATGCAGGGGCTCTCCAAGAGACATACTGCCTCGTTTAATCACTCCCCCATGCAGGCGTTTACGTGTGATTCATGAAAATCACCCCCTCCAATCTTGGTTTTAAGGCAACCGAAATGATTGGTCGGCGTTACGTAAGTCTGTAGAAGGAGTAGCTCTGTATTCAGTTGCGATCTCTCCTACGACCATGCAGCATACGCTGGTGTTATAAGGTTAATGCCAAAAGCCTTGTAGGTCATTCTGGGGGCACTTATGTGGATTCCAGTCATGCACTGGTGCGTACCAAGTTTGCTCGTCGGTTTGGTGGAAGATCTTGATAACAACTGCAAGTTGACGTCGCTGAACTACCAGGTACACAAATACTCTACAATTACCACAGCGCGCCTACCTCTAGTCTAAGATCGGGTAACGCCACAGCACATTGGTCACCTGTACGGCATAAAGTGCGTAAGCGTCGTAATGCCTCCTTTGATACGTCTGCTGGTTCAGATGCCAACCGTTGGGTTTCTATGCGACCTCACGACCATCATGATACTCTCCGAAAAATTCCATGCAGCAGCGTGTTCAGTTCGCGAGGCTGCTCGCTTCGAAGGCATCTCGGAGAAGATCGCAAGTTTCAGGAAGCACAACGCACCACCGAGAGGGAACAAGCCTCTGCTACCGGAAACTCTCGAAAGCTTTTCCATCTCCCCCGAACAACGGGTGGCAGGAAACTAGGCGTTAGACCATGAAGTGGAGGTTATTGACAGGTTTGTGAACCTGGAGAGCTACGTTACCGGCGGCGAAAGTGCAGAAAATAAAATGGAAACGCGTGTCTCTAGGGCTAAAGCTGTACTCACCACTCTGGAGCACCTATGATGACAAGGAAGTGTCTCTCTGATGCTTGAATGTCGCGTATACAAGGCTACTGTAAGGGCTGTGTTACTTTGCGGTGGCGAAACTTGGCCGCTCAGGATAGACGAGGTAAACCGTCTCGGGATATTTGACCACCGATGTTTGCGTTCAGTCGCTCCTAGCGAGTGACACTAGCAAGTGAGCAACGAAGCGTTTAGAAAGTGGGTGTTTGACACTGATTGTCAGACGAGTTCTTCTGTTCACTCCTTACATTTGCACAGACTTAGATGGTTAGGTCATGTATTAAAAGTGCCAGCTAGTCGCCTGCCACGCAGAGCACTTTGCCGACGCTGCGGCCGATTGGCGTAAGGTGCGAGGTGGACAGATAATGACCTGGCGTAGAGACATGAAATCGTACACGAAGGGGTTGGTCACTGTGGACCGCGTTCGTCTCACAAATTGGGCCATCGCGACTCAGAGTCGGTAGTTGGAGACGTTAGTTGAGATAGTGGCTAACGGAGTTCAGTGGCGTGAATGTTGTCCTTGTTCGACCGAGTTGTCTGTGAAGTGGTTGCATTTTATGATGTGGGGGTAATAAAAGCCGTAAGGAAGCTGTCTTGCTGATGACGCCTTACTTTCACATGCAGCCCAGTTGTTTGCAAGTTGTACGCGCCCAGATGTTGAATGTTTGAATATAGACGTAGCTATTTTTTGTAGTGAGGCTCCCCTCCCGTTCCCGTCTTTTTTCTTCTCTCTTTCTATTCAGGGTTTGTATTTTTTATTCTTCGTGGTTGTGTGGCAGTTGAGCACCAATGTGGGCCACTGATGTATTGCTGTCTATGGTGATGATGATGACGATGTCCAAATATTTTCTTACCATGTGACGGATCTTTCCCAAACTACATCTCTACCTTTATGCTGCCGTTGAATTCACTTGCTAGAAAATGATAGTTGTGCGTTGCAACTTCGTTTTATTATTGTTGAATGTTTCGTGTGTAGTTTCGTATCTTCACCACACCATTGCCCGCAGTCTGCTGATGATTGACTGTGGTGTGTGCTCCATCTCAGATACATATTGTTCGCTGCGTCTTTGTGCGCCGTTAGTGGACTCAATTGTATATAATAACTATGTGCTCTCGGTTTACTGTAATAACTTTGTATCATTCAAATGTTTGACTACATGTTGCTGGTTTGATATCATCGATTTATAACTTGCTTTTACTTTTTAAGGTGCAGGTCAACGCAATATCCTTTTGACGCCTGTATCAAGGAGCACTTGAAACAAGATCGTCCTGAGCCTGGCTATTTCAACCGCGTTCGCTTGCACAAGACTAACAGACCTAGATATGAACCGGGCCTGGCTCCGATGCCTGAGCAACTGCCAGATCTCCCAAATTTCTCGGATTTACCTGAACCGGAGCGCATGAGTCAACGCAGAAAAATTAACGATTGGATTGTTTAATTTTAGTGGCTTATTCTCACTACCCTATATACTTCAATTAGAACTAAAGAGCTGCTTGCTAGCTGATGTTGATACATTTTTTTCCTCAATAGACGGCGTTCACTTGCAACCATCCTTACTATTTTGACTTCCTTATGTAGCAGTCTTATTGTCATTAGTATTGCATGTAGGTTTTATTGCTCATCGTCCAGATGGACGTTATGCTCGTCCTCATCATGATACGTTTCACTGAGAACCAGAACGGATTTGCCTTGCGTACTTTCAGGACCATCTGTAGCATTTCTCATTTTTGTAGTCTGATATCTAGTTCACTATTAGACTGCTTGGGAATGTAATATTGCCACTAATCACTGCAAACAGTAATCGGGATCGTTGCACGGTAATAAGAAACAGGATCCGTTACTTGTAGAAAATCTGACAATGGGACCGCACGTGGGTGAATGGGGTAACTGCCTGCGACGTGGTAAGGTCACCGCAGAAAAGAAGTAGAGTCCTGTGTTAAGTACGTTCTATTTCTCTATTTTGAAAGAGTGCATATCCAGCCCTGAATAACCAGGTGATTAAAAACTCCCGTAAATTCCAGTCGCCGACAGCTCCTTGTCATTTTTTCGTAATAATTTAGTGTCGTCGGTGCTGGGAAGCTGTTTAGCTACGCGGTGACTTTTTGTCTCGATACACTTTCAAATCTCACCATTCGTCTGCTTGAGGTTTAAAAATTGGTGGAATTTCACGTCAAACTGGTGCAAAGCTGATAATTTGGCCCTCGGAAAACTTCATCGTTCACCTTGTTTTTTAAACCAACGTAACATCTGAGGTTATCTTGGCGGCGTTTCCAAAGTTACCACCTTTAGTCACGTTTTCCGTCCCATGCCGAGATATTCTAACTCCTGTGGTATACTTTTTGATAGCCCCCTTGTATGGATGTACAGTTGAACCCGACGCCAGCCATTTGTACTTCGTGCAACACGTTTGTTTGACCAGCACACTTAGACAGCACTGAATCTCTCAAAGAGTTTGTTATTTACTGTGTGTCTTCTCTCCAGAAGTTACTGCAATCCGAAATACCTGTAGGCATTAAGAGAAACGGATGATAAAAACTGCTTGCCTGTCTCTGAGACGACATGTCGAGGACATAGTGTTGTACCCACGTTTACTTCACCATTTACCTTCACTATTTTTCACGGAATGCAAACTTCGGTGCTCCATTATTTTAGGTCATTCTCTTGAGAAATCATGATAGTTTGCCCTTGTGCATGTTCGCTTGCACCTACACAATGAAACGATTATTTGTGCAACCTGACTCGACCGTGTCTGTGGATGATTAATCTTAGGATACCGCAAACATTGTGTGATGGATTGCTTCTCTACTTCAACCCCAGACTTCCTGCTATGGTTCTATTTAGGTTCATTTCGCGGTGAATGCTGAATGTACCATTATGGGCACGACATTGGGTTCGAGGTTACTGGTGAGAAAGGCAAACTATATCACTGTCATTTGTTTTTCATGTTCTGATGGAACAGTTATCTCCGTACGCATATCGTTTACCTAGAACAACCCAACTAAGCTGATTTAAATTCTTAGTTTGCTCACAAACAAAGCCCAACAAAAGCAGTGTCTTTTGGATGCCACAAATATCCATATTTTCAAACTGCTTACCACACAACTGTCTTGTTTTCTGTGTTCACAATGGTTTGACAGCGATTGGAGTGTCTGAGTTAAGTAACAGAATAGCTTTCTGAGAATATTCACTTCCCCGTAGAGTGGGCTAATTGATTCGATCTTGTGCTGTGTCAGCCACATGTTCTAAATCTTACCCTGTTTTCAGCCCGTTGATTGGCTGAATCAGACTCAGACACATCATATCGTTTGGCTGCTGCAGTCAGCTTTCACAAGCTATTTTGTAACATTGCTGACTCGTCGTTTATGCCTCTGTTTTTATGTACGTGCGAATGCGGCCCTGCTGACGGTATTTGTGGACTGAATCGTCAGATATATTGGTTTAATCCACTGTGACATGGCTCGAATACCCCTGCAAAGGTAAACAATATCAGACATGACTCGCCATTGACGAATTATGCCTTGGAAACGACGGGAATTATGCAGTAAATTTGTCTCCTTATTACTGTCATCTCCGGTTAGTAACAAATTGACCTCCGGTCGTGGATGTATCGAGTTCTCCCGTCGTTTCACCTTGGCGCCATCACAGCCGTGGTTGCAAACCGTCGGCTTGTGTCCGTTCAATCAATGGGTAGATTGGAACGAGTAGAACAGCTAACTGTGACTGTTTGGGACTGGCCAAAGCCCGTGAAAGAAGAATGTGATGATCAGTTATCTGCCTTTTAAGTTGTGCTTTAGACTAAGTAAACCAGTCACTCGGGTTTCATTTAAGATAATTCTAGTCTTCCTGGTTGGTTTAAATGAATCATACTGATAACCGTTGTTTACGGAATCATTGGAGGCATTTAGTGGGCTTTTGTACTACTCGGAATTAGGCATTTCAAATGGCCCTAGAAGTCTTACTTGAGTTTAAACTTTCCCTGTTAGTAATAAGGAGAATACGTGAGACCGGTTACAACAAGTAGTTGCCATTCATGAGACAGGATTTATAGGTGTACATCAGTATTAAGGAAATTGGAGTCTGTAATTGGATGGTCCCAATGGCATGCAAAGTCACAAGCTGTAATCCGATTGGTGTAACACAAAATGAGGAACTTGGCGAATGTCGAAAGAGGTAACATTGAAACTGCTCGTCCAATCCTGATGTAACTTAAAGCGATGTTGGATTGGCTCTTTGCTGGATCATCTGTTGTGCTGGAATTATAACAGGCGGTGAGTCGAATATATTTTTATTCACTCTTATATGCCTAGTTTTTGCAGTTGTATGTTGGGGGAAATGTATGGGATTTGCGAACACCGGAGCTTGCTAATGAGACTGAGCGGAACACGCTTCTCCGTTTCTATCTCATCCGGGAAAATTTTATTGGGTTCAGCTGCTAATGCAGCTCGGTTTTCGAACATCTATTATTGCTTTTATCATCTCAGTCGCTTTGGTGTCCATGTGTTCCTGAGTTTAGTGAGACCATGTTTGAGAACTCTTACACTGACCAAGTTGACTTCCATGATATCCTAGCTGTGGTTGAAGGGGTAGTCAGGTTTTACCTTAACGTATTCACTTACTGTTCTTTTGTTTGTCGTATAGCGCGAGTCTGCGCCGTTTGTTGAGTGTGTACTCAGGGATAACTGCATGATTATGTGTGCAGAGTTATGAATAATCTATGTTCGCATTACCTTTGGGGCACACCGGAGACGCGCGTAATCTGGTTTTCTTTTGGAACCCTGTTTTGATCTGAACTTAATCAGATGCCCCTTTGTGTGAGGGGTCGGTTGTGTCTAGTCGTGGATAACTCACTCTTGGTTCCTTAAAGGACACCTTTCTGAATTCCTACCTCAATACACGCCCTATATAATCATGTCAGTACTTGTTTGTCATCATGTTGTTAGAGGTAGGGCGAGTCCTGGACTAGTAATTCACGCGGACATGTTTTGAATAAGCCTATTTACCACTTTTCACTCCTTCCGCATTAGTTGATCACCTCTAGATTATCGTTCTTATTGATGGTTTAATGTGTATCAGGCAATCTCGATAGAGCAGTTACCTCCTTTTCATTTTCGTCTTGTAAATATAGTTGTTTATGTGTCTTTGAAGAGCAGCAAATAAAATAAACCCTCAAACTCATATCTACCCCGCATTTTATATTTAAACACAGTCTCATTTACTAAAAAGCAGTAAAATCGCTGACCCTACTGTAAAACTCCGGAGACACAGTGAAACCTCTTGCTGAGGCTGTAGCTTTCCCAATAAGCAGTTTGGCAAATTTGCTAAGTTAGACGAGATGTGACGGTGAAAAATATGGGTCTTGAGTGGAGTCGAATCAGTGATAGAAGCAGCGAGCTGAAACGTGACAAGCGTTTAACGAGCCGAGCTGCGGGTCCACGCCAAACGCTCAACAATTTCATATTTGGACTCCGCCCTAGCGGCATAGAGTCCGGCAACTGTTCCAGGAGAATCGACCACTCCGACAAGTTTCCGCAGGCAGTTAACGCTGGAGTCTTTTTCAGATCAGCTGATGGGTGCATGTTACGTTTCGGGTACGCTGATTCGAATTCAGCCGAACCCCATATTTTTCACAGTGCGGCGCTCCATATGGTTTTAACGCGCTAAATACAGCCTTGTGTATAGCCGTATCTAACTAAAAAAAACAGCTTAGTCAACTTTACTGGATGCGGAAAACCCCAGTGATCTAAAGGCCTCAGTATCCTTGATGGTAATTACTCCAAACATAGCACTACAGAAGTATTCTACGAAATGTTTCTTCTCACAAAGTAAACCAACATTTTCCCAACTTCAGCGATAAGCTGCAGTCCTCTTCGGCGCTGTACATTGCTGAATATTTTTTTACCGCTAGGACGGCGTTATCCTCAATGCACTTTTACCAAGTCTTATATGCGCGATGAGAACTCGGCGAATATTTCCGTTTTACGCCCACATTCGCACTGAATACGTTACTGCATGATCGCCTATTGCTGCTGGTCTATATCATCGATGGGTGGTCTCTGCTACGTCGAGTATGGGCTGTCTGAACTTGGGTACCAATCTCACTGTTCGTTTCCATCAGTTTCATGCACTTTGGCGACCTCGACGCGATAGACCACGGTATTACCATGTGGTAAGGTCGTTTTGCTGCTAGCGTACAAAAATGCCGAAACCGTGGCACTGCCTAATCACAGTGAGACAACATGAACGATCGATCCCTACCCATACGCATGATGACGAGACATGTTTGGTTGTCGAGCCGTCAGGTTGGACGCTGACGACGACAAGCTCGAGCTATTGGCGCTTACTCGGAGGGGAACCGAATGATCGTTTTCCGTATAATCTTCTTTGCGGCAGCTTTGGAAGCAAGCAGTCTGGTTGACAGGCTTCCAAATAGGAAGAATGCTCCTGGACGTTTTTATGAAAAGACAGTTAAATTAGGAACTACAGGATGAACGCAACCCTTTTTGCATTTACCGAGGAGACGGATAGTGGAGAACTCTTGAACTATTTCAAGTGTCAAGTAAAATCACTCGTGGTTAGACATTTCGTCGCGCGTCTGATATTCCGGTCGAACGTGAAAGGTCTTTCGACTCAGTAGCTGTCTCCTCGGCACTTTGGTAAGGAGGGGCGCTTTAAGTCTGGTAAGAAACCCATAGGAGTCCGTCGGAATCGCAGGAATTGAATGGTCTTACAGGTTATCTGTTGCCGCACACCAGCTGTGAGGTTTAAGAGAATACATCACAACAGTCGTGTGCACTAGGTTGCATGGTTGGCACGTCTAAGCATTCGTTACCCGTCGTACAGATTTGGTTCTCTTGTTGGAGCGTTCCACGTATGACATTCGTCTCCAACCATCGTTCCATGTTTCCAGCATTCCAGACACTGTAGGTTTCCCATATCTCTAGCAGATGTGTTGCTTGTGTCATGCTGTTCTTTAGTAACACCGAGTAATTTATCCATGCCAAATGTTTACCTTTTGTTTGCATGCAACTTTTGGCAAAAACTATCGAAACTGGTGCCTCAGATGGAATGTCGTTCGTGTGTGAAAAAAGCTGGTACCAGTGGCTTTTAAGAGACGGCTAAAGACTATTCCGTGAAGTCCCGACCTATACTGCTACCTTGATCCCGACCTATACTGCTACCTTGACGTGGCGGTCGGGCTTGCGTACTGTTTTGATCCGGCGGGCTATGCTGACTAGGACTCCGGTCCTTCCAGGTGCAACCTTGTCAGACAGGCCAAAGGGGAGCAGTCAGACGAAAAGCAGTTACACTCATA
>QNGE01003810.1:35769-46873 GCA_008508345.1 Paragonimus westermani | reverse complement strand
TGAAGACTTTGACTGCTCCATTGAGCAAAGTGGGCAGGCATCGCCTGCCTGGATGGGGTCCTCGTGATCACTCAAACCGTTGGTTAGAGACGCTATCCGAGATGGCGGTGTGTCGCAGTCAATGGCGTACCTGTATCCATACCATTTCTAGTTCTTCCGTTTAGTCTTCTTCAATCTTTTTTGTCCTTCGTATTACTCTTTCCTTTTAGGATATTCCACGTCACTGTTGAGGTGAGCGGCGGCCCGAGTCACAGTACCTTTTGGTCAGGCTCATGGCTGTTTTGATGATGATGATGATTCCGTGAAACTTCGAGCTCTAATTCAGTTGGCTACTAACAAAAGACGCCTTCAGCCACTAATTTCTAGTCAGTTATCTAAAGAAATGGTTTCCGATTCTCAAATGAATTTGGGCTTGGGCTTGTGTGTCTGTATTATAGGGGGAAACTGCGAAGTGTGCAAGACTACCTCCCATGTTGATAGAACAATCTGTAAGGTATACACTAAAATATTGCATGGTTATCAGGCCTCCGGCTGCTGGTAAGTAGTCGCCCTTGATTAGAATTAAGTTGAATATTTAACGCTTGAAAAAGGACTGAACTAGAGATAAAAATTTAACGTACGTTTCCATAGTTCAGCCTTGTTTTCCCCCATCGTGGTAACCGTACGCTTTTCACGATCAGATAACAGCACCTTGTTAGGGAGCGCATCTCCTAACGAAACAGGTGAGGCAAACCGCGCAGTATCCATCGATCCAGTTTCGGGAGTATCATCCGCAAGATCGATCAAACCTACAGTGCAATCGAGCGAAAGCCGTTGGAACTGAAGCTGAAGTTGTTCGGTTCACAATGCCTGGGGAAGTTTCAGTGTCGGGTGGATGGATCCGAATTATTCCGGCTAGCCACTCAGCAGATCTGCGTTCGGACGCCTGTACGCTCCAACTCTATCTGAATCGTTTTCTCCTGTTTGTTTGTTGAGGCCTCTGTAATTTGTTTTGTTGTAATGCCCGTCTGACTCATTGTTTTCTGATCGCTGTGATTGGTAATTGTTTACCATATATACAGAGCCCCTGTGGTTTGGTTTAGCTTTTGACGCATTTCCAACCAACGTTGGTGATCACGTCTTCTCGAGTTTGACTTCAGGTCGTACGATTGAGCGCGTAACAAAATGGACGATTTACTGTCCATTTTTCAGGATTTTCATTTCAATATCTCATTCACAGATAATGCTGCAGTATCTGTATCTATCCATTCCTCCGAATCGTTTGAGCTGGGGTGTGTTTTTGGTCTATGGAACAGATTGTGGTTTTAACTGATTTTACACTGCTTTGACTGGTCACCAAATCACTGTCAAATTCTCTTTGCTATCCTGGCTAAAAGGGACTATAGGGCGAACACGACACAACACTTGACCTGAAATGACCTGAATATTCAGCGGTGGAAAGTGGACTAGACTGTGATTCTAACGGTACTATCACCCTGTAGCTTGCACTATCATTTCCTAAGGTGGATGAAAATAGGCTCATTGCGTTTCCAAAAGAACGGTTTGTTTAATCAAATGGACGAAATGCAATCTAAGTAAATGTTACTTTCTGTGGGACGCAAAGCAAATGAAGTCAGTAAGAACGTTATCACGTTGTTTAATGATATTTCAGCACTATTGGGGGCAAGTTGTTTTGCGCATATTTCCCAATTATCATATCATCGTAATCATAACCTAATTCCACACTGTCAACAAACATGTCCCCGTTTCTGGCCAAAGGTAGAAGACCGATCATGAACGAGTCCCGCGAATGTCCCGGTCTGACGTCGCGATTTGGATAAACAGACTTTTCTGGACGGTATATTCGTAGCCATATCTGAAAGGTAGAGAAACGGTCGCATCCGTTAACAACTTGCTGTCTCTTTGGATGTGATTAAACTTAGAATGAACACAATCACTATAGTTCAAGGGGTGCACAGAATGAGGTTTATATGAAAGTCATTTTTCCACTGGCTACGAAGCCACGTCAGGAGCTCGGAGATTTCACGCGTAGACTCTGTTACCCACCCGTCCCACTGTCTCACATGGAATCCACCAAATGATTCAGGGGATCGACTGTCCCGGCAGGATTTATCAAACAGAGTCCACGTGTGAAATTTCCGAGCTCCTGGTGTGGTTTCGCAGCTCAGCTGGTAGAGCGCTTGCCGCGTTGATGCATGCTGTGTCTGTCGCTGGTTCGAATCCAGCCGAAGCCCTGACTTTTCACAGTTGGGTCTCATCTAAAATCATAAATCTGCCATACTACTCATTAGTAATACAATTTCTATGCTCGGCAGTGGCGTTGGTGGATTCCAGAGTGAACTTTTTGAGAAATCCTGCCGGGGCAGTCGATCCCCTGAATCATTTGGTGGATTCCATATGAGACAGTGGGACGGGTGGGTAACAGAGTTCAAATGTGAAATTTCCGAGCTCCTGGTGTGGCTTCGTAGCTCAGCTGGTAGAGCGCTTGCCGTGTTGAGACATGCTGTGTCTGTCGCTGGTTCGAATCCAGCCGAAGCCCTGATCTTTCACAATGGAATCTCATCTAAAATTGTTATTTTGTTAACCTTGCCCAGACTCACATATCAGTAAAAGTGCGTATTCGTCAGGACTTTGTTTCATTTGTTCGTTGCTAATATGATTTCAGCCAGCCACTTTATCGAAATTTCCTTTATTTGTTCCCATCCACCTTCTCTTCACACCTATAAACCATCCATCACGAGCTTTCATCGAACAACATAGAGACAGGAACGTACGAGCAGAGATCTTTCTCCCTCTGGTAGCAATCTACGAACTTGTGAGTCTTTTGCGTATTCCTGATCGGTCATTGGGATTTTTCAGCCGATTACCAAGCGAGTAGATCTTACAAAAATTCCACTACAGTCATAGGAAGGGCAGTAGTAAATAGCTTTTTCTCATAATTTATCAATAGATAAGTATAACTGTGCAGATTTTATGTAAAAGTAGTTGAATAGAAGACTATTCGGCAGTGGCCACCATCCGTTAGCAATTCAATATGAGGAGGTTGGTTGAAACGCCGTGGATTACGCAAAAAATCCGAGTGAGGAATACTCGGTAGTCAATATCACCTTGAGTGTACAGCCACCTCGCTGTCGAGGCCGTACCATGCCGAGTGGCATTGCTTAATACAGTTGAACAAACAACTAGGTGCTTAATCAACATAGCCCACTGTAGTACAGCAAGAGTGTGAGCGAATAACTATGGGTTGGTCGACGAGAGGCAACTTCCATTTCAAGGTAAACACCAGCATGGACGATGTTGCAAACATGCTACGGAGTGTTGTCTTTTGGAAGGGGCGTCTGAACCAGATGAAGCCGACGGTTGACTGTATCCAGTGCAATGCCATCCGTAAAAAGGCGGATGAGTGCTATGTTCTTCTCTAACGTGGTAACATCGTCTTCCTGCGTGCACATTTTTACGCCTCGCACGTATAAATAAATATATATATGTATATATATATATACATATATATGTATGTATATTTCTATATATTCTGCACAATTTTTGTCTGACGCACGTCATATATCTTCAATACAACCGGTTGAAACGTGAATGGAATTAAGGCAGCTCTACTATCGGACATAGCTAGAGGGTTCTAAAGCTCGGATTTGATCAATTTGTGCAGTCATTTGGATTATTTCTCTCATTTTCCACCCGTTCTATTAAAATTTTGATTCTCTATCTAGTAGTATGTTGAGTGATTAGCTTAGCCTTATAGCTCTACTTGCCTGGATAGGATCGGTCAATCTGACCTTACGTCCAGACAGCATCTATACATCTAATCATTTCTCCAAATCAGCGCTTTGTTTACACACGGACACGCCGTCCTGAGCTACTCCACCCACGGATCACATGCATTTCGAAATTTTCCCATTCCATATTAACCGTGTTCACACACTTGTGCGAACTTACCACGAGGATTTCGTCGTGTCCACGTGGGTCCTTCAGGGTTTGGATAGAACTAACAGTAATGGAAGTGTTACAAACAAACTGAAGCTGCCCAGTATCAGTAACATCCGGGATATTTTTATTAGAATTGCTTCCAAGAAGCGTTTGAATTGAGTGTCGACTGACCAGTCTGGTTATAGAGGTTAAAATTATGTTCTCCCTAACCTTCGTCACTATGGTGTGGGAACCAAACTTCTGTTGTAATAATAACACTTAGGATGGAGTGGATGGAGTGGAGTTGAATTTGCGATGAGTTACACACACACACACTTCTGGGGGCGATTAACAATTGTGATAAAATTTCCTCTTTGTTGGGCTCTAACTTTTGCACGCTTGCTAGATAACAAATGTCCGTATGTAGGCGATGAGACCTCCACTCTTTTGCTGTGGTAGTTTTTCTAAAACGCACCGCTGATCGCTCGCCTTGAGAGTCTGGTTCAAATGGTGATATTCGAGGGACAGCGCGTTTGGACCACTACAAATCGTAGTTTAAACGGTCCTAGCATACGCAATCTGTCCACTGTCCTCCGCTAGGAAACTGACCGCTTTGGTCATCTCCACAAATCTAGTTTTAAAACCCAAATAGAGACTCAAGTTCTCGAACACCAGAGGATAACGGTATGCTAGAACTTCTCTCTTTGAGCCACAGAGGGAGCATTGGTGAATAACCGTGTTCAGTGACGTAACAGCGTATGTAGCATCCATCTACCTACTACTAATGCTGATGACTGGTCAGTTGAAGGGTTAAAACATAGTGGTTTGGCGCTTCATAACACTTCGGTTTGGGACAGTGGTATTCTACTCAATATCTTTTCTTTTTGAATATCGCCTTAGATTCGTTGAACTCAAGTAATTGTACCTATATGATGCTAAATAAACAACAGCAATCGTTCGTCGTTTCTTCGCCCGAAACAATAAGTCTTGAATGTCAGTTGTACACATATTGATCCGAAACGAGTGAGACATACAGCTATACAAACGCTCCTAAAATGTGTTACCCAGTGGCTTTATGTACTTGGCTCTGAATACCGACAGTTAATCAGTAATGCCTCACAATACTTCACATTTGTGAGCGTTCATCGGACAGTGAGGGATTACATACTGCTGCCCATTAACTCCCTTTTGAAGGCAGACACGCTGTCCCGTCCTTTCCACTGGTATGGTAGTCCCAGCTCCGAAAGTACTGTTTTTGCGCAAAGAAACAGCGATGTCCTGCTAGCTGTTAGTTCAGGCTAGTAGTCTCTCATCTTGATGTCCTTCGTTGATGTGAAGGTGCTCAGCACTCAATTTCAGTAACCTGCGAAATTAACAAACACTATGCATTTCACTTCGTCCGGTTTACAGAATACTCCTATTCTCAAGTTGACCATCACTCACATTTGATCGCAGCTTTCGCATTCAGATAGACTTTCCAGTCAGCCTCTTTCGAATGAAAGCACTGGACTCGAGTTTCGCTCTCATTAGAGCTCGTCAGTAGTGCATATCCTTGTCACGGCCGGGATTTGAACTCCGGTCACGCTTTGCATGAGGCAACCGTGTTGACCACTGCGCCTCACGACCGCACGACCGAATTATCAAATCTGAACGCTCAACCACTCTCGCTTGTGAGCGATGATCAGGTTGCCCGATCGTCTCGAGAGGAGACACTAACTGTTATGTTAACTCCAATCGATAACCCCTCGATTAGGACTTTCGAGACAGGTCGAGATCACTGATCTCAGTAAACCTGCAAGGTGATATTTTAGATTACTGATGAGTAGTCGGGGATTTGGTTTATTTTTATTGCTCACAAGCGAAAGTGGTTGAGCGTTCACATTTGATAATTCGGTCGTGCCTAATGTGAGGTCAATGGCGCAAAGCGTGGCCAGAGTTCAAATCCCGGCCGTGACAAGGATAGGCACCACTGACGAGCTCTAATGAGAGCGAAACTCGAAAGATGCTGGCTGGAAAGTCTATCTGAATATGGAAGCTGCGACCAAATGTGAGTGATGGTCAACTTCAAGATAAATCAAATCCCCGGCTACTCGTCAGTACTCCTATTCCGTTCGGTAATTTGCCTATTTTGAGACCACGTATCCAGCAAAATAAGTTGATCTTTGGCTGTATGGTCCACCAAACAGGCAGATAGTTAAAAGCGCTGAAAATGCTGACAGAACGTTGAATCAACAGAGTAAAGGGTACTCACGTTAAACAATTTGTCAACGAAATTGTGCATTAGTAGGAAGATGGGGTCATTCGTGGCAGTTGCCGTACAACACATGCTGCCATCTATCATCAAATGTATCTTGTTGTGCATCCACTTGAAGGTAGCGTTTGCTTCGGGACGACCGCAATACCCTTCCAGCGCCATGTGGAAAGAGTCACACGATTCCCTTTCTCGTTCGCCTGGAGTAAAGTAGCTGAAAGTAAACAAGAGGTGAGGAATTGCGTAACTTGAACGATGTTCCCAGTGCGTTTTGTTCACTTAGAAGCTGACTGGGAAAGAGCAGTTTATCAGTGGTCCTTTTTGCCGAATGGTATTAAAACACCTTTAAAACAGCTACTCTTCTTAATGCTTTCGAATAGGTTCATATTCTTAAGAGAAGTAACCGAATTACCTAAATATAGTCCAGTGTTTTCTAGAGCACTACATCAAGGCAAGGCAGTCAAGACTGTTGGTTATGATCTAAATCAACGATGAAAGATAAAATCCACGGTTAGACTGTATGAAATCAGAAATACTTTGTGAAAATAAACGTTTTGCTACTCACTTCCTTCTTACTGCCCAATCGTCAACTCTTTCAGGGAGTACTTTGGGTTTATTTGCTAATTTTTCATCCAGTATCTGGCCTTGTCCACCGTCTGAGTGCAAATCTGCTTGTTCACTATTAGCATTCACCTATATGTATGTGTTTGCTTAGTGGAACTTAGCATAAAGTCAGTTTTAAGTATCCTTTTGCTTATTGGATTGTTCGGTTGGTACACGATTCGCCGAGATGCTCTGGGTAAACCTTGGATTTACCAACCCATCACTAACCACGTTTTGTTTTGTTTGCGTGCCCTGGGTTAGACTGGAAAGGACCATCTGTTGACTGCTGTTCGTTCGTGGGTCGTGAAAGCATGCTACGAAAAGACGTTTCCGACGTGTGTGGAAAATGTTCGCGGAATGTTTTCGATCATCAGTATCCTTGAAGCCTTAGTCACGAGTAGATGCATTACATTAGGATGGACGGTTTATCCCAACGTGCTTTCTGGGTGAATGGATTTTACCGACTGCTTAGCGTACACGTTCTTTTCACATTGTTCGTTGTCCCAGACCGTTACACGAACTCATCGCTTGCCATACTGATATATCTGAGTTAGCCTGTAATCGACGGTTTCGTAATTAACGCATGGTCGGTTTTCACAGCACTTACTGCAATGTTGGTGTCAACTAGTTTGGAAAGTACAGTTGTTATTCCAAGTACTCCAAGCAAGGATCTAGGCTACATTTGTTACAGCATTACTACTTGGAAACCTTATTCAGACTTCACATTTTGATTTCGTTCAAATAAACAACTCTGGTTGGGCTGTGTATAGTAGATATAACATCATCAAGTTAAGAAGAAACGGAAAATGTTCAACCCTCCTTCACTTCAGTTGCAAAATGCGACTTGCATTGTACAGCTGAACAAGCTGTGATCAGTCTGTAGAGCTTGGAATTGTTAGAACTGTATGAGAAGTGCAAATCAAACATCGAATTTGTTCACATATAAGAATAAGCAATCAAATTCATCTATCCCATGCGGCCTTGGTGGACTACCTCAACCTACTGGCTCGAGTTAAACATACAAAAGAATGGTCGCTTACTGTTTTAGACTTAGGAGATATTCCACATCTTTTTGATTTGGAAAATCATTGGTTCTGAATTTTCTTGTAATTGTCGGCAGCCGTTTCGCAGCTTGACATCCAAAACATATATTATCCCCTTCAGGTTCTAGACAGAAATCCAACAATTTGGAGAACGGAGAGTGCTTGGAAAGATGTAAGCCGTCTTCGTCTTCATAACCTTTACCACCCACATATTTATCGGTGCAAATGTCACAATTTTTTAACCCTACGAAATCCCAGTAAGGAGTCATGTAATCATGCACATGGTGTACCTCATAGGCAATTTTCGCAAACATCTGCTCCCATAACAACTGAAAATAACGGTGCCATGTGGGGAAAACCACCCCATCGTGGTTGAAATTCAAAATTCCGTACATCTGGCAATCCCTCTTGTTTTTGTACAGAGTGGGTCGAGCACCGTAGCGGTGAATAAAGGCTACGAAATACTGCACACTTGCATGAATAAATCTGGGTTTGTTCAACGGGTCTGAGCGCAAGTTTGTTGATTCGTCCAGGATCACGAAACCAGATGGCCATTTGCTACTCCGTTTGTACACATCTTTGAATAAATTTAACTCATCTTCTGGAAGAGAACGAATATCACGTCGGATTTTCAGATTCTTCTGATCACAGTGCTGGCCCTTCCATCCAAACCAACAGCTCTCACATGCGATACCGAAAAAGTTTCCTTTACACTGACATAAATAACTGAAAAACCGTAAGGGCCATGCCAGTCGATCGTCCATGAGGAACACATGTGGGATGAATTCTATCGGCGTAGCAATTCTATGGCAGAACCCCCGTTCAGGGCCACCGCAAACTTGGTGATTATATGGATCTAGGGGGCAACACACCGCGTTCAGTCGGGTCACATTGTGAACGCAAACTTCCGGGATAAGAGCACTCACATGGAGGAAGCGGTGGAGCATAAATATGAGGATGGCTACGGACGCCCTTTGGAGAAACATGTTCTTGAGCGATCTGCGCTGTTGCTTTCCGCGAATAAGATTAACGTACGGGTGTTTGCGCTAGATAGAAAAAGTGAGCTAGACGATTCGGTTCGAGTGCGTGTATTCGAGGGAAAATCAAACTCGACCTACTGAACCATGATCGATCGAATTACGCACCCGGTCGGTTTGAGTGCACTGTGTCTACGTGCACGACAAAGATAGCGCACACGGTTCCAACCATGAGGAAATTAGATAACTTCGAGCACAGTCGACTACAGATAGTGTTTTTTTGTTCGGCTTGTTGCCCTGGCCACAGTGGACACTATTAGAATACTCACAAAATGAGATAATCTGAAAAAAATCGAGTCAACAGTGACGTCGTGAACCAAGAACATGAGTGATACAAAGTTTGTTTCATCACCTAATCAAAACGGATTGCGTATTGTTGCTAAACAGACTTAATGGACTGGTAAGCGACCAGCTGCTTGCCGGATCAAGTGTGCCTCCCCCGTGTCAATCTTGTGTCCAACAAAGTGAGTGCGTCCAAACAGTTGTCCTTCCCACCAGAATGTAGCCCGGTGCTCTTCAGTTAGTTCCCGTACTCTGTGCTATGTGTGCTGGAAGATGTGAGATAATGCCGCTTATAAATTTCTGCCATTCGAACTCTACGTGCACTTTCCCTTAGTTACATACTGTCCTTTACGGACCTCCACAACGCCTGACAGTGTTTTGTACACAGGTTCCAACGGAAAACGCTCGCCATATACGCGTACGGCCAGGTTAGGTAGGTCCAGGATACATTGCATGGTTATCAAATAGTTACTGTCCAGAATGACATGAAACGGTAACTTCGAGACAACCAAGAACTTCAGTGTACACGTCCACTTTCCTATCTGCACTGTTCCGCGAACGCACGCCAATATGTGTAACGGTTGTCCATCCACGGCCAGAAACTGGCATCAAACTGACAGGTGGTGTATGTCACAATATCAAGCAGGCTGCATACGGACCCGGAATCTAGCAGACATTCAAAGTCACGACCGCCAACTTTTGCTTTCAGAACAGAGCATAATGCCGGATGAGAAAAAGATGTCACTGTTAACATTTTACACATAATTTTTGTCTTCTACACTTCTCGTATTTCTTATCGACTTACTTACACCAGTCTATCTACTCATGAGGTGCACGATTCGGTCGTTGAGCTTCGCCACACCAGTTACGTGATTAGGCATCGAACGTGACCTCCAATCGGTAACAAAAATGTAGAAGAACATTCGATTCAAGATAATCGTTTAAGTTTCTGTGGTTTGCTTAAATTGTACATATGCAAACATGATCAAAACACAACATAGCTGCTGGATTGCTGGATTATCTTTGTTAAACACGACAATTCAATTAGGCGAAAGCTTTGGTAATAGGATAGTGGAAAATCTGTATATTATTTAAAATAAATTTCGAAGCTAGTGGGGTGATAATATTAGACTGCGTGAAGACTGTACTTGAATTTGGCTAAATCTGGGTCAACATTCATTCATGCTCTACTTAACGTTGACTCTCGAACACCTCATGTCAACCAGAACCTTTCAAGTAATTTTTAAAACGTTTCGTTTCACATTTCGCTAAAAGGGAAGGGTGTGTATTGCGTGTTTGCGTTCGATCTTGCTTTATGAACAGGAAGTCTGATTTACGTGCGCGGATGATAAATGCATAGCCCCGGTTTCCGATAAGCGTTGACTACATCAGTTAGCGCATGTCACATTGACTGCTTATTTAAGCAACATCATAGTCTATTGACATTTATGTGGAGATAGATCGGTTTGTTGACAGAGGGACCGAGGTACCAACAATGTTCAGCCCCGGATAAATGGTTTACGTCAATCGTCCTCTAACAGTGGCTGCCACGAAGTGTATTTCTTAATGCAGTTGCTGGTCGCTGGAAGAAGTGACACACAACTAGGAGATAGCACGAGCATGGGTTATTAATACCCTGATCGTTCTAACGGCTGGATGGTGCCAACTACCTCGTTGGAAAGGGCGTTGCTATTTTAAGAAACTATAAGGGTTCTTAATGCTATTGTAGTGAGGATAGACGATCGCACCATACTACTCACACCACTATTCAGTAGCAGAATGGATCGAGATGATCGCGGATCGAGATAATCGCGTGATAAATACGACAGAGATACGGGATAGATCGTTGGAGGGCAGAATGACATATAATGGCTTTCGCTACATGACGGAACTGATACATGGTGTCTAGAGCGACTGGAGTATCCTCAGAAGAGTATGGTGTGCAAATGAGTGTTTCCGTTTCTTGT
>QNGE01003810.1:4685-32508 GCA_008508345.1 Paragonimus westermani | reverse complement strand
ACGGTCGCACCATACTACTCACACCACTATTCAGTAGCAGAATGGATCGAGATGATCGCGGATCGAGATAATCGTGTGATAAATACGACAGAGATACGGGATAGATCGTTGGAGGGCAGAATGACATATAATGGCTTTCGCTACATGACGGAACTGATACATGGTGTCTAGAGCGACTGGAGTATCCTCAGAAGAGTATGGTGTGCAAATGAGTGTTTCTGTTTCTTGTCGTGCTCAGACGCTTAAGTAGTGTGTTGGTTTCTCCGATAAAGTAACCTTTGTGTCATCCGCCTTCTGGGTTCACAACACTATTAGGAGTGTGTGGCCTATTCACGAATATCAGAGGAAACAACTGTCTATAATGGGCATTGAATGAAAAGCAGTACAAAGTTGTATTAAGTAATAGCATCCGGCAACAGAATATGAAGACATAAGGACGACAGCCAAATACATTTTCATCACTCCCTCATCCACCGAATCGCAGAAGTTTTGAATGGCATACGATGCACTAAGACCGTCTATTTTCGATACAACGAACACCAGATATATGGCAGACAACACAACACCTGAGGAAGACCACCAAAAGTGGTTGAAATGTAGAGTATTACAAATTACTCGTGACGTTATGTTATTCTCAATCTGTTCATCAATAACATGTTAAACACGATGCCCAAGCTGTTCAGCTTCATTCGTACTAAAGTTGATAAGGATATAGTACCATACAATATTCCACTAACACAGTATCCTAATGACACAGTAGTTTGTCATGTACATGAATCTGTCAATTGCCACCAGAGATGTACCGTTCTACTGACAAGTCAACATTATCGACATACCCAGGTAATAAAAGGAACCATCAGCAAATAAACCACAAATCCACAAGACACTCAAAATGCTCTCTGCAGTTTTGCATAACCAAAATCATTCTCCTTAAGCATTATAACGCACACGTTGCAAATAAGTTTCAGAGATTGCACCGCATTCCGATATTATGGTTACTTTGATTTATTCTATTGTTGATGGACGTCCTCTGCAGACTCTGTGATTGGTGCAGCCCCAACGGAACGATCCGGTGGAGTACTACCTGGCGACTGTGGGAGCCACTCTTTTATTCTACCGTGACCGATCCGTCGTCTTCCGAATGGTCCATCCAGATATGCTTGTACAAACAGTGCACAATGTGATGCTGCGTCATTTTGTTGGAAGCAAGCGTATCAAAGTACTCTCAGTTGCCCCCACACTAGTACAACTGCAGCGTTTAAAGAAAGGATTGGTCCCATTTCTAACTGATTATGCGAATAGAGGTTTTATCTGCAAAGTTTTTATCAAAGATGAAAGGCCCAATAATTCGTGTCCTAACGAGCCCAGCCCGAACTATGAGCTCTAGGCTGTTTGGACGTCGAAATGGAAAAAACCGATGGGAATTACTGATACGCCAAAAATGGCGTTTGTGCATGAACTACCCTAGACAAAATATTATTTCACTAGCAGAGACTGTAGAACATATATCCATTTCCGATAAATACCACGCGCAAAATGACACGTTCTTCTGCATCCGACAACCAAAGCTTCTGTTATCAAGCCTACCCGCATGACTGGTAGCTGTATCATTCGAGTGTCCGGTGCACATCGTTTACATTTTTGAGCAATCCAACAGACGAACTTTGGGGTGTGTGTGTTCTTTTACACGTCGCAGAACACCGCTAGCAGAACAATCATTTGTCCATTTGCGCGGTCAAACGCTTTTGAAAGCTCACGCACACTCCCCGTTATGACACATTTTTCATCACCTTTGGGACAGACTTTTAGGTAACCGATCACGTATTCACATGCCTTACATTAAATTGGTCAGCGGTCGCCTTCATACTATCACCACAGTTGTCAAATTATTAACACATCGCTCTCTCACTTGCGCTCCGAGAGTGTGATCTAGTTCCAGCACGACAAACTCTTCCAGACAAAAGTATGCGCGGCGGTTGCCCGGTGAACTGAAGTGAGAAAAATGCGATCCAGCATACTTCAACACAGGAAGAGTCAGAAAGACAGGCAGATAGACAAAACGAACGAACTATTCACCCATAAGTCTGAAGTTCCTCCGGCGAAACGAAAGTATAGATTCCAAACCGTCATCGGAGCCATTCGCATGAACAGTCTGTACGTTCACTTCTCGATCAGTTTTCTAGTAATTCTTAAATGTTCTTTCCCTAATTGCAGTTTTGCACCATCCGTCGTTTGGGGGGGGGGAATTACGTTGATAGCATAGTCCGTTAGAGAAATATCTCATATTCATCTTGTTTCTTGCATACTGGCTCTCGATCTAGCAATGCCTTTCAAAAGGCTACAGATACTCGTGCCAACAGCCAGGTGTTATCGATTGAGAATGGCGGTCACCAGAATACTGCGACGACGGGGTCGACCGAATTGATCAGAAGTGCACGTACACCTCTGAGCTAGGTAGGTTGGCTATGGTTGTAGCAATATGGTGTGCCTCTTTACCAATCCGACTCGGAGAGGTGAATTGTTCGCTGGTCAAGCCCATTGGTTCGGATTTCGGATTCCGTATGCACTTCAGAGACAGCCGATATACGACCACGGGGCAGGATATATGGACCGCTCGTGGGGCTAATCCCGTTTACTTTTCCGAGGTTATTGTCTGGATATTCGACTCACCATTTTGCTGCTTGGAGTCATTGCCACCACGATGCATCAGGAATGCGCTTGGGAAACTTTCTGGGTGAACGAAACGAGTATCGATGTTTTTTGCGCCTTTGTGGTATGAAGTGTGCGTCATTGAGCAGGCTAAAGTGTCACCTCACTGCCACAGCCCACTTAGCGCTCCTCGTCAGAGCGCCCGTCTACACATGACAAAAACTTACGAATCGAGGCAATCACGCCTTTCCGATGACAACTCGAAAATACCTCACCCACTTTCAAATAACATGAAGCCGTCAGCCATCGCCACATGACACCTCACCAATTAACGCCATAGCTACAAATCTCCATGGACACGAGTGAACTGTTCACATTTTCTATCTGCGGCATCATCCCCAAATCGCAGAGTGGAGACCAGTAAACGGACGATGAAACACTTGTTTTGAAATCTGTCCACAAACAATCCTGCAACACTGCGCATCTCTATCAGATGCGGCAATCAACAATCAACCTACACCCCTGTAAGCGCCATCAACAACATCGGTCAATCTTTCTAACCGACTATCATACCACCAGTACTCTTGAAACGTCCATCACCATCCACTGCGCTACCACACATTCGTGTAACTTCTCCCGACCACCTACCTACTCCTCACATGTATAACCTATCTGCCCGAATGGCAATGAATCTCAGATAAAGATTATTGACCCTGATAACGTCATTAGAGCTAGCCCCATTCCTCACATTATTATACCTTACAAACATGTACTGCCTTCCCTCACATCCAGTGCTCACACCACACACACAGGTCAACCCATGTTTCAACCGTCCACAACTGGTAACTCAGATCAAAACACGCACATTCTCCATCAAAGAATACCACAAATCTGGTAGAGCACAGCGGATATGGCGAAGCGCCGACCATTCCGTCATCAATATTTGACATGACTCGCTCTAACACTAAACACACAACATGTCTAATCGAAAAGGCGTGCCATAATACGCCGACGTTTGCAAATCACACAATAAATCAATTCTTCGAAATTATGGTCTAATCATTAATGCTGACGAGTGTCCAGTTACTGATGCAATTCTCGCTCGCCCTTCCACTACCAGTCACGGAGGATGCTCATCGACCTGATGGCGGTCTGTTACTCACAACCGAAGATTCACCTCTAACATCAAGTGGCCTAACCGAAGTCGACACAGCCAAACAAGTATTGGTCACTGCAGTCAGGGCTTGAATGCCTGGCTGCCCACGGAACGACAGGCCATCGAAGCTGGTCAGCCTCACCGATCCCATCGCACTAATTGACACTAGTGCCATCAGGTGACGGTCAATCTGACGATGTGATATCAGTTTTCGAACGACATGACGTCTGTCATGGTGGTTAAAACGTGGACAAACATTGTACAACATCGGACAGCTGCGCGGAATACAATACGGACATATTCTGTATTTTTTCAGGAAGCGTTGGTAAGATGCAGCTTTCACTGTCCTCGATGGTTGATATCGCGATGCACACTTTGCTATCACTCACCATTTTGTTTGCCAACTCTCGGTACATCTCATAACTATGCGCCAGTGGTCGCTCTTTTGATTCCCCGTTATTGGGTTCATAGACCCAAGTAGATATAAATATTTCCTACGGATGCCTGTGACGATCGAGTCGAATTAGTTCCGGCATGCACTAATGTGAATTCCTTCATGAAGCTGTCCTCACTTTTGTGGTTGTCTTCAATAGAATACTTCATCTTATTATTTGAGAGTGGTTGTTAAATACTTTCGCGGACTAGTTGGACTTATCTCTGTTATGATCTTCACTCATTAATATGGATAAGATGATTTCACGGAAGCTACCAGGAGAATTGATATCAGAGACACTTTGGTGCTTTTCTCACTAATGTCAGCGCCATAGTTGCCCTCAATGCTCTGTGTGGTGCCCAGCAAAACGTGTTCACCGCTAGATGCTGCTTGTTTAGGCTTAATCGGGAGCCGGAGTTGAACGTCAATAAATCCACTGCGCGCATGCATCCATCTACATTTGATTGTCAACAAACTAAAACGTTTTCAAGAAATTTAGAGAAACAGTGCCATTCCATTATTTGGTTACTGGGATATCCGATGAAAATACGTCGGAAGAAAATTGTCTTCTCAAGATGACATCAAGCTCAACTGAGGGAGAACTTCACTTAATCGTCTCTCCACAAAAACATCGCATCGAAGGATTTTATTGCATATCCACTCATTGGGACTGTTCAGGTAGTGACCAATACACCAGCACCTAAAAACCTAACAGGAAGCAGGTCTTCTGCTATCATTCTGTTGCTCAAGGCGCCTGCATATAGGAATACCCACACTTCAACATTGTGTTACAGTTGTGGCAAAGTAGCACACTTAGATCCAGTGTGCACACCCATCGGATCCGGTGAAAAGCGTTAAAAGCCCTCACAGCAGTTGCTAGTCATCAAGCTATCCGAAGAAAAGAACAAGAACTGCATTCGTTGCGGATGAGTAGTGTTTTCAACCATCGCCCTACATTGTACAATGTAGGAGTAGACATTGAATGGCAAGGTGTGAAACTGGAATTTGCCAAAAGAACCTACGTGAGAATTGCTGTGCCTTGTCTGAGCAGTGCTTGGGTGTTTGTATCAGTCTTGATTTTGCTTAGCTGACACACTAACTAATCGGTTTAGTACACCTGCGTGTCTATCGGTGTTAGCACCAGACATTCGCGTTCCACGCGCCGCTGGTCCACAATGCTAAATTCACGCAGATTAGTTTTGACTGTTTTGCTGATTCTGTTGTTTATATGTTCTGCTTTGTTGCGATACGTGCTTACGGTACGAACACTAGTGCTAGACACTGACTACGTTTTGAGCCAAAGCCATACTATTTGAGGTCGTCCAATACAAACATGCACAACGCCAGATCTAATACAACCCCTTGACCAGTTTTGCAATGATCCTAATGTGCAACTATCCGCTAAGTTTCTAAGTTCTCAAAATACTATGTTTACATAATACTTGGTGAATGTCCTGGTTTTCAGTTCCACACTCGAGCTCTTCTAGGAGCATTCACAAAAAATTAGGAGATTTTACCTCAGACCGGAAAGCCGTAGGTCGTGTAATCTACTAAATTCGTGAAACGTGTGCGTTCGGTGTCACTCCCGTTTGTGTGGTACACCTGACAACTCTGCTAGTGTGCAGAAGTCACGTGGTGTCGCAAAAATAATGCAACCTAATGCAGTTTTTAAGATAACTCAGAAGTACAATTGTGTGCAACTAGATAACACTCCTCGGTACACGATTCTAAAGACCTTTCAGAGGGTAGACTTCGCAGGGATGAAGTCACGGCTTAGCAAGGTTGAATGGCTTCACTCCACTACCACATTCAACCTACGACTGCTTCCACCACACTACGGAAGAAATCCCTGACGGTGTTAACAATCATGTTCCAGTAAAATAGGCTCGACGTAGTGGAGAACAGAGACGCTTACAAAATAGAACCAAACGTCTGATCACACTGAACGATCCATGGCGACAGATAGTTGGAGTCCGTCTACCACGGCTAAAAATACACAAATAATCCCGAACCTATTGCACCGTTTCCCACTATGTTCCGCTCACATTCAGATACGAACGTATAGCCCTGTCGTCCTTATTTCAAGAACAGGTTTGACACTTATTGGAAGCGTCCGGAGACGGGTCACTAGCAGAATTGTGGGGCGCAGGATAATTCCCTACCCAGAAAGACGGGCAGAATCAGGTCAATGATAAACTATCTGTAGACAATTTAGGTGAGAACTAATTAATACCAACAAAATACTCCACACCCCGGGGTCATTCACTGACACACCTCTTCCTGCTGGCACAAAGATGTACGGTTGAGGGCACACTAGCTGAAATTGAGTGGGCAGCTCACACTGCAGACGAAGCGGCCAAGGAGTTAAGATCTGTTCACAGTGGAATGTGTTTCCCAACTTTGCGATTATGGCGGGAGAGATTGACACTTTTAAAATATTACTCAGTCGGCACATACAAGAGAGACAACCTGTACTACAAGTTCCCTAACAGTCATTCTAGTCCAGCCCGTAAATATGTGTTTACTTCAGAACGCCGTATCATCATCATTACAGATACGCTTGCAGACAGCGGCTTTATTGAAGTTTCTTCCATTTATTTTCATTCACCTTTTCCCCGCACCTATACACCGCCCAACACAAGTTTTCACCGACCAACATGGATATGGGAGCGCACAAGCAAAGCTCTTTCTCCTTCCTGTAACAATCCATGGAAAATTAAGCGTCGGAGTACCAGTTTTCCATTGTTATTCACCTGAGTGAACTAATGCTATCTGTTTCTGATAGTCTCGACAGTGTGATGCTCAGAATTAGGGACTTCGAATAGCCCTAGAAATCGTACTTGAATTGAAACCTCCCACGCAAGTAATAGGCCGAACACCTGGCATTGGCAGCAGTAAGCAATTCTTATTCATGGATTGAGACATCGAAGTTATTGATGTACAACAGTATTAGGGAAACCACAGCCTGTCATTGGCTGATCTAATTAGCACATGTAACTTCATAAACTGCATGTTAATTGGTGGAATACGGAACGGATGAATTGACGAATAACGGAAGGCACGACACTAAGACCGTTCGTCCAATCCTGATGTTGTATCATTAACGCGATATTTGGATTGACCGTCTGTCAGATTTTCTGTTGTGTCGGGGTTTGGATAATCGGTGAATCGAGCTCTCCATCACAACCTTCCCCTTTTTGAGAAGCCTCCGCATTCATATTTGCCAATCGTTCTGATCTTCTCGGGGCATCGAACTCTCGCAGCACAGGGTGTTCTGCTTCCTCCATGGCCACTTTTTCAGTGCTCCGAAACTGGATTTGGTCAGTGTGTCTCCGATGAATGGTGGCATCGTGCAGGTCAGTAATTTCTACCATTGTGCTGCCTAGCTGGCGAGTGATCAATCCTTTGGCAGGTCGCAAATCGTTTCCACCAAAATATATATCACATCCGTTGAATCTACACACTGAAGTGATGCTCTTAGTCGCCTTGATTTAAATAGCACCGCTGGGCTCTCCTTCGTTGTGCAATGGGCTGCGTTCCTGTACTGAGGCAGAAAGTTATCGAGAAACACATCCAGTTCAGCAAATGTTTTAGGATTAGTGGAACTCACGGCACTTTTGAGCGTTTTCACCAGATTTTCCGCGGCCCCGTTTGAACATGGATGTCGAGGCGCCGTTCGCAAGTGACGACACCCGATGCTGTCAAGCCACTGTTTCATTTCAGCGGAACAAAATTGTGACCCGTTGTCTGTCACCAACACCTGCGGAATGCCTTCGCGACTGAAACATTTACGAAATGCTTGCATGGTAAATGCCGTGGAAGGTGAGGTTGTAATAAATACTTCTGGCCACCGTGAGTATGAATCAATTAACACCAGAATGTGATAGTTACCGATAAGTGGTCCACAATAGTCTGCGTGCACCCGTTGCCATGGTACGTAGCTGTCCGGCCAAGGTGTCCAATTCTTCGGCCTTGTCTTTATTTTGTGGAGGCAGGAGTGGCAGTTCATTGCAATGCTCTTGATATCCGAGTTTATCTCCGGCCACCAACACGTCTGTCGAGCCAGGGATTTCATTTTCTCCACGCCCAGATGACCTTTATGCAAGTCGTCTAATACCGCCTTTCGTAGCGGTGGTGGAATGACCAATTGATCTCTCCGACACAGCACACCATCAGGTTGTATTGACAACTCCTCTCGGTTCTGGAATAATACTGGGTGTTTCTTCCTAATATTTGACGACCAACCCTTGGTCATCGCGGTAATTACCGTGCCATAATAGTTTTTAGTTGTCTTGATCAGGTCCTCTCGGCTTATTGGAATAGCTGGCGAAGCAAGCAAACAAGCTTCAGCGGCTGAAAAACTGGAATACCGTGATAAAAAATCCGCCTGAGGAATCTGTTTACCAGGACGATGAACGATTTCATAGTCGTACGCTGCTAGAACTAGACTCCATCGCTGTATCATTGCCGCTGATGATTTGGCAATTGATTTGTGGGGGTCAAATAAATACTGTAGAGCTTGATGATCGGTAACAATCTTGAATCTAATACCGAACAAATATTTATGCAGCCTCCTGACAGCCCAGTAGACTGCTAACGCCTCCTTTTGTGTTTGTGAATATCCTTGCTCAGCCTTATTCAACAAACGTGATATGCAAATGATCGGATATCCCTCCTGTTCCAACACAGCACCAATGCCAACATTGGATGCATCTGTGATCAGCGTAGTAACTTTAGACATAGTAAATGGGGCTAACATCGGCCTTTTAATCACAACTCGTATTAATTCTCGCAGAAGAATTTCGTCCTTTTGAGTCCAAGACCATGTTTCTGCTGACTGAACCGCAAATAATGGTTGTGCTTTCGTCGAAAAGTTTGGGATAAAACGAGAATAATACTGCAAACATCCCATTATTGATCGCAGCTCATCTTGGTCTCTTGGCGATGTAACGGTAACCAAGGCTTTGTACCGGTCAGGGTCCGGCCTGTATCCTTTATCACATATGGTAAAACCAAGAAAACTCAGCTCTCGCACTTGGAACACGCACTTAGAAGGCTTTATGGCTATGTTCTTATCTCTGAATCGTTCCAGAAGTGAAAGCAACCTCTTATCATGCTCCTTTGCACTGTCGGCGTATATGATTACATCATCTTGATACGCGCGTACTCCTGGTAAATCGGCAATTACTTCATCAATCGCAGCCTGGAATATCCCAGCTGATACGTGTAATCCAAACGGTAAAAAATTGTACTGAAATAATCCCCAAGGGGTGTTAATCGTAGTGATCGCCTTAGAATCATACTCCAATGGAATTTGTAAGTATGCGTTTGTCAGGTCAATTTTAGAAAACACTTTGCTACCGTGCAGGGCTTTCATAAAATCCTCCGGCTCCTCAGTTGTTGCTGCGCACTTTTTCAGTCTTGGATTCAGCGTTAATCTATAGTCACCACATATCCTAGGTGATTTTCCATCTTCTTTCATAACCACAACGATTGGTGTGGCCCATGCTGATGAGTTAACCGGCGAGATTATGCCGTCTTCCTTCAATCTGTTGAGAGCATTATGCACATGTTCTCTCATTCCATAAGGTATTATTCGGCGCTTTAGAAAAACCGGGTCTCCTTGCACCTCCAGTTTTGCTGGCTCTACTTTCATCCCTCCTGTAAGTTGTGAACACTGAACTATCAGGTTGCGTAACTGGGCTTGGTACTCTTCACTTGGACCATTTTTGTAATTAGTATTTAGTGAAAGAGCACAATTGAGCTGTTTTAAAGCTTTTAATCCCAGAATAGCTGGACTTCCTTCCGACACCAAGAAACGCAGTGGAATCAGCTCATTATCATTACCTACAATCATTACATCAGCTTCACCTAGCAGAGCTAACCGATGACCAGTAACTCCGCGTATTTCCATCGTTGTTGGTCTCAGTTGAGCATCAGGGGCCATGCGATCTAGTAGCGGTTTGGAAATAATGGATTCGCTACTTCCTGTGTCCACAATGAAATCATACTTACATCCCGACTTGAACTTGAGGCATCTATGAATAAATTGTTCAGCTCTAGACTTCATTTGCAATGAATAAACAGCAGTGGACGGTTCTATAGTACTTGTCTCTCTAACTTGACTCAGGTGACATTTCTGACTTCTACATACTTTCTTAATATGACCAGATTTACCGCATGAATGGCATATAGCATTACGAAATCGGCAAGATGATCGTAAGTGTAACTCACCGCACGAGAAACACTTGTTAAATTTCTTTGAACCGGGATTGATGATGGGTGCATAAGAAGGCCTGTTCACTGGTTGACTTCGGGTGGCAGTATGCGCTTTGGTCTTCTGAAATAATGTCACGTTCGAATCAGCTGTAGCGGCATTGACGTCATCCTTCTGCTCGCAGATGTCTCGGGCCTCTTGGAAAGTCACATCTTGTTTGACCAGCAATCTACGCTGAAGATCAGTGTCATTGACGCCAGCAATCAATCGATCACGTAGATGCTCCTCCAGCTTGTCACCGAAGTTACAACGGGCAGCTTGTTTTTGCAATTGTAGAATGAACTCACGGAAGCTCGTGCTTGTTGAACGCACTAATGAATTGAACTTCGCCCGTTCTGTGGCCTGGAAATTGACTGGGAGCACGTGTTTTAACAGCAGTTTCTTTAGTTCGTCGAACGGCAACGAGGCTGGGGCATTCGGATAAGCCAGATTCTTCAGTAACGAATACAATTCACGACCACCAGCGGTAACGAAGAAAGCTGATTGGTTTTCCTTCTTCACATCACGACGAATGCTGCACCACAGTTCAAATCGTTCGACCCATTCCTCGATTTCACTAGCACCGGCATGAAGATTTAATTGTTCAATTGCAGGCAGTTCCATTCCACGACGCCAATTTGTGATGCTCAGAATTAGGGACTTCGAATAGCCCTAGAAATCGTACTTGAATTGAAACCTCCCACGCAAGTAATAGGGCGAACACCTGGCATTGGCAGCAGTAAGCAATTCTTATTCATGGATTGAGACATCGAAGTTATTGATGTACAACAGTATTAGGGAAACCACAGCCTGTCATTGGCTGATCTAATTAGCACATGTAACTTCATAAACTGCATGTTAATTGATGGAATACGAAACAGATGAATTGACGAATAACGGAAGGCACGACACTAAGACCGTTCGTCCAATCCTGATGTTGTATCATTAACGCGATATTTGGATTGACCGTCTGTCAGATTTTCTGTTGTGTCGGGGTTTGGATAATCGGTGAATCGAGATTTCCATCACAGACATTCTTCGAACTACTTGAGAAAACATTATTGCTTCGGCGTTCTCAGTCAAGTTCATTCCATCTAGTTTTTATCGATCAATTTTGCAACGGGCAGTCAAAACCAGTGAGCATGCACGGATTGAATCAGAATTGTATAACAAAGCGTGCTGATGTGCTGTTGACACTTTTATAGATTGCGTTTGGGTACTTTGCGTGTATGACTTACTGGGCCTTTGGCTCAGTCTTGTTTCTGTTGTTTCCTTTTACAGAACTGTTGCTGGAACACCTACTTCGGAAGGACGCTGTCCCCCGCTGTCTCCACGTTACCCTAAAGTTGGTCCACGAATTTCACGGACATAAAAGTAAAAACGGACGTCTTACATGTTACAATTTGCATTCCCAACTGTTCGTCCGTCAAATTATGTTTGGAGACTTCTAAAACAACACTGCGACTATCCTGGAACATGTAATTACCAATTTGTTATTAATAAGAAGTTCCGAGTATACTGTAGCAGCCCACTTTGCCAACAGAAATAACAAACCACTATGAGCAGGAAACGCAACACCCAGTTTTGATGGAATGTAAATGACTGATGTTCAGTTAAATTTTTAAAAGTCATATAGTGAAACCTGATTCCATGAAAATATTTGGTGATTTTTCAAACGAATACATCAAACACGACAGAAGAACAACGTAGCGTAATTCACGGCCGAGCAACTTAGAAAACGAATGAAGATGATCTGATCGAGCAGGTTTGTTGTTTAGAGTGGGTGAAACAGTTAGTCGCAGTTTTAAAGAAAACCGACCTATTCTCGATTGCAACGGATTACGTGCACTGAACAGCAACATCATTCTGAAGTTTCTTTCACTTACTGCAGGTGAAGTAATTTTCAGACTAACTAGACCAAACGTAGGATCAAGCCTTGTTATCAAAAGCATCTATTTTCAGTTGAAGGCCTCTGAAGACATTCCTCACACAAGACTGTCTGTATCAGTGTTTTTACAGCAATGCCCCTGTAGCATGGCAAAAGTTCAGTACATATGCATTAACTGACCTAAAAGGTTTTGTCGCATACACGAATGATACCTGAGTCCTAGGAAATATTTCTGCAGATTGTGATTCCAATCCACAGTTCGAGCATCGCCAAACAAGTGACCTAGGTTTACTGATGGAACATCTAGATTGTCAGTTCGTCACACAGGAATGTGGATTTCTTAGCCCTGTGATCTCAAATGAAAATGTTGAGCATAGTGAAGTGAATACACACACGATTCCGGTGTGTCTCAAGGCATCAATTCTGGAACAAGTCAAACGCCGCTTGGGTCTTTGCACATATCACTGAAGGCTACTGTTTTTGACTGTTTGTGTTAGCTAATCCGGCGAAGCGAGCTGTGTATCAGGTGTCTCAGACGAGAAAAAGTCCGCTCTTCGACCCGTACAGTGTTTGTTTTTACTCTTACGGTATTCGTTTTAGACGAATGGTGCCCTAATTCCGAACTGACAGATGCCAGTTTGGACACCGTTTTGCAATAAATGTAGAACGGAGATGTAAATCACAGAAGTCAACCACAGGAAGAAAACAGTCCATAAGCGAAAAAGAAGCTCCTATATATGTTCGAGTTAGTGAGAAAGGGCACTTCTATCTTTTAGCGCGTCGGTTTGTTCTACGTACTGACTATATATTTATTGTTGCGCTCCTCCATCTTGGAAATAATGGTCAAAATCTTTTCGGATAAGTCGGTGGTGTACATGTTTGTTAAGCCACGACTTCAGTTTGCTAATTGCGGGAGAAAGTGTCACGTAATTGATGGGTTTTGGCTTCTGTGTACGGAAAATAGAGAGGAAAGGATGGACTTCAAAGAAGCAACAATGACTGTAACCTTGAATGGTGTTCAACAGGCATCCATAAGTCTGAAGTAGTGCAGAAGGCGAGTTGATTCCTACGATACATCGGCTTCACGATTCGGTGAGAACTACTTACAGCCTGAACTAATAACAATTTTTAAAGTGCGATATAGGTTGTGAGCAGCTGGTAAATGTGTTCTAAGAGGCCCTCGCTACTCCATACTTCAGTCTGTTACTGGAGATGTAATAATGACCGATCATGAGTGACATTCCGGCCTAGTAGAGACGAAGGCCCGTAGCCGCGGATTCTATTGATGGTGGAGGTAAGACTTGAAAGTGGAAGTGGCAATCAGGGAATGCTTCCCTGTAAGCTCCCAGACAAAACCGCTAAATCGACCAAGATGCCTATTCAATCCACCGGTTGTCCCATAAGACCAGAGACAAAAATTGCCATTGATAACATGTGACCATTTGCAACTGCACCGCAACGAGTTGCATCTGAACGTTTTTCAACCAAACGGTCTGAACGTCTCCTATGTGGTGGGATGACTACAGTGGTTCGAAATTGTTTCAGCATCTTTTCGCTGGAATTGGCTTGCAGAAGAAATAGTCACCGAGAGCGGAACTTAGTTTCGCACCATTCGGTCCACACGATTTGCGCTCACAAATGCTCTAATATTTGAAAACCCCTCCGTGCAATGCAGCAGCCAATGGTATGGTTTAAGCTTGTAATTGCAGCTTAATAAAATATGTTCAAATAAATGCGTGTGGAGCTGGACATTGGAAAGGTTTATTTATTTCCTTGGTAACGTATAAAACTACAGAAGAAGCGTTCTCAGTTAAGACTTGAGAGGCGAATACAAGAGATGTTGCTCACATCCAACGACAAAAAGTAAAACCTAGCGAGAGGAAGAAGCCGGCGGCCTATCAACCCGAATGCAGACGACTAGTCCAAATTATGTCCTTAGAATATTCGCCTCTGTGCAAAAGGTGCATAGGATGACAAAATTTTGTCAGCTTTTTTGAAACTGTGGCCGTTTGTTCACCAGGTACCTACAAGCTGCAGGACGCAACAACGGTGAATGTACCCCTCTGGCGACAGTCCATCTTCCTCCACACTAATACGAAGTGGACTTCGGAGGAAAGTTATAACAGTCAACGTGAAGATTCACTGGACATGGTCAGTACATTAGCATTATTTGTCTTTTTGAAAGGGTGTGTGAAACGGTGACGTTGCGGAATGGCAATTTTTCAGGAACCGACTGCAGTACCAATTTTGACCCGGAAACTGTCTTAGCATGCACCTAAATATCTGACCTAAGGCCTCTGTGATTGACTATTTTTCTGATACATTTGGTTCCTTTTATAAAACTGAACATAGCAGTAAGAAGACGCACACTGTAGACGCTACCATTTCGTACTCCCTCTTCGGTGCCAAATAATATTTGGCCGATGAAATTCGACCGTTTACAACCACATTGTACGATAATGGGTATTCGCTGATATTTATCAATACACACAACCACCAACGTATAACGATAGACTAAACATCCACGGCTGAGCAAATCTACATTAGACTATCAATCAAAAGTGGCAATTCTTCCTTTCCAACCACCAAACATCTCGTCGCATCGATTAAGAGAGCCTACAATGTGGCTGAAATCGCAGACATCGACCGAACTCGCAAGCTACCATTACCTTCAGTGAAGGGAGAGCAACCCACTGGTGCCAAGTCACATGATACTTATCAATTCGCGTGTAACTGTGGTGAAAGTAACAACGGTAGAACCGATAAGTGCTCGAACCTTAGGACGAAGGAACATCTGGCTGTATGGATTTAAAATTTGGTTGCGCACTCCACTTCATTCGTCCCAACATCGTGCAAACTTCCGGCTTCATCTATCACTAGACGCACCGGTCACCGGATTAAACCCGAATAGGCATTCGGGATTATAACAAGCTACGTTAATTCGCATTCCTTGCATTTCACTGAGGCGGTTGCGACTAGCCACCTTAATTCAGCATTATATGTGCAAAAAAATCACATGTAAGCCTTAGACTACCATAGACCAAATAATTTTGCGCTGTTGTCCTCCACCTCATTTGCTGTTCTTCTTCACCCTTGTGATATACATACATACATTTCTGATTACTTTTTTTTAGTTGACTGGTTTCACCATGACCGATCTTGTGTCATGGCAGTACCACCAATGGTTGTCCGAGTTCGATTTGTCAGCATTTATCCGAAGTCCAGAATACTGAATTTGTTTCAAGACAGCATCCAGGCGTCCGTTTTTTGTCGTCTGTGACTATACAGTAAAACCACCTGCACATAATGCCACATTGTACAATCATTTTAGAGACTGAACCATCGACTGTTAAAATGTGGACGACGCTCTGCACAAGCCGAAAAGCATGTGATTAGACTGATCCTGATTGTCCATACCGTGCATGCAGTTTTTCATAGTTCCAGGGCTTGATTATCATCTACTAGCATTCGGAGCGTATATCCAACGGCGTGATCAACTTTGCTTGTTGTAATTGCTGGAAAATAACGGCGATGGACGGTACTGGTACAACTTTGTTCCACATTACTTCATTGCGTTCTCTAAAACCTACGCAAAAGTGACAACTCTCAATGGAAATCTTCATCGTCAGAACAGATGTTTCTTCGATAAAGCCCCTATCTAACATGTTTTTTAGTTGAATTTTCAACCCAGCGTTGAAGTGAACGGGCATCCTGCCAGATTCCTGCAGCCAAAATGTCCCGGTACTCCATGTTATTCAGTTCTAGAAACCAGAAAGATCATTGTCATTTCTGAATAACAGCGCTATTTTTTTTTACCGCAGACCAGGCAAAGGGATTGCACAAATGGGTGCCTTGGCAGTCAGCATTGGACTGACGCTAATAGTTGATTGTTTCTCGAACGTCGTGAAGTCGTAGGTGGTCGACAGCTTCTGGAGCTTTAGGTCAATTAAGATGTCCGTCATAGCAAGAAAATCGGTTCCAAAGATCGTGTTTAGTATATGGAGGCCAAAAATGTTGCTTCAAGGTTTGGTTGTTAATAAGCACCACGCAACTTCCCACGCCATAGCATCCGATTGACCACTGATTTCGTTCCTAAGCATTGCTTTCAACGAAACAACGGCTTCCCTATCGATCAGGCACTGTTCCACCTTATCGTCAACTTCAACACACGTATGTACGGCACCCATCTCAACAGCTTCCATTACTACTGACCCGTCCAAAAAGATCATGGACCACATTGTTTTTAAACTCTCTAAACGGCGCATGTGAGCACTTCCCCTGTCAGTCCTTATCCACCACAGCAGAAGCCGCTTTCTTGATTACCATTCTCACGTAATGCTGTTCCCAGTGCGACCACCTCCGCTGTCAGCTGCCCGATTGTCTTATGCATTTCCTTCAGTTTTTCTGTCCGTCTTTTGTTTACACCCACCGAGGCTACAGACATACCTCCCAAGTCCCGTATCACTTTTGAGAATTCGTCAATGTACAGCCGCCCGGTGACGCGGATAATGTGGGCTCTGTCGTGGACAGCCATCTGGAGACGACGCATTACCAACAAAAATCGTCCGGATGCTTGATACAGTTCATAGAGTGCTTTACTCAACGATCCTTACAGAATGGCGACGAACATGGGGACCATCATTGTGCCCAAGCCCGTTACCTTGAACTGTTGCATCGTCTCTAGAAAATTCATCGGCTTGTCGGAAGCAACTAAGGACGCCTCTTCCATAGTGGCCTACACCTTCGGGCTGCGTCCAGCACCGCGTTCGCCATGTCTTTTAGTAGCATTCACAAGGCAGCCAGTCCTGACCTCTACTTCCATGGTCACATCATTTGCGTCCCCCAGAGAGGTCGGAACGTTTTCACCCTCGAACGAATACGGTCAGGGGGTTGGACTCTCGAGTTCGTCGCGCAACCAATGTGTGATCGTAAAATTTGTTCGATCTGTAAAACCCATTGTCTACAATGTGTAAGCATCCTGAGCTTGCCGTTAGTGTTAGTAATTTAGCAAGCCATCCTGAAAGTAACTGCGCATTTTACAATGACTGACCGGAGATTGACGATTCGCTGTTATGCTGAAATGGTTGTGTTATCGTATACTCTGCCCGACATGACAGCCTATTTTTGAGTGGAAATCATTTCAATGGGACAATTTCTCACACGCTTAAATCACAGTGTAACATTAATTATTAAGTGTCGATCTCTAGAATCTTGGTTTTAGACTAGAACAGCAACCTAAGGGGACATCTAGAAATATAGAAGCGGCCATTAGTGAAGATGGCCGAAACCAAGGACGGCTAGAGGATAGACAGCATGGCGCAGGTCCGAAGATATGAACCGTGAAGACGTCTTTATAAGTTAAGATCCCTCCTAAGTCTAGCTGATCGACTGATAAGGTTGGTGGGGGTTAAACCCAGACCTAGTGCGAAATCCTAATGATTTAACTAATACCGCCTAGAATCACTTAGGTGGAATAAGATGAAAGACTAAGCTTGATCAATGATTGTCGCGTTAACCGATAGGAATTTAGATAAGAATACGCTTGCAGGTGAGTACTCTACGGTTGTTAAGGAGCCAACATAAACCTTCTCTGAAGAGCATTGTTACACGTGATGGCAAACGGCTTTTGTATGAAAGTGGAACAGCCGGATAATGACTTGATAAAATGAAGCACTGCAAACGATACCCGGAAGTGACTTTTATCCAAGGAAGATCATGAGAATTGTTTGATCTGTAGCGTAGTATTCTGGGGCCTGGTGCGATACGTACAGAGTGTTCATACAGTAAACATTTAGAACAGATTCATCGGAGCCCGTTAATACGGCAGTCAGAGCTGACAAAGGTGAGGCATTCAAATATTGTAAAACAACGCCACACCGCAAGGTGCCAAATAGTTTGTCAGGGCTTGTTCTAACTGGGGTTTAGAACCTTACCTCATTCACTACATTCATTGGATCCATCACCAGCGGATTATAGGCCTTCCGCCCTGCTAGCAATTTTCATAAAGAACGTGTTGAGGGGCATCGCGATATCGTTCATGGCCCCAAAGCGCTCCAACGTTTATGGATGCAGCAATTTAGGCAAGGGATAAATACACTCGCACCATATTCGCCTAATTGTGTTACCGGTGTGGTGTTTGTGTTGTGTACAGACTATAAAGTATGGACAAGTCGTGTCTTTGGAACCCACAAAAGTGCGCGAAATCCACACCGACCTAATAACTATATACACAGTATTTGGTTTCAAGGTTGAACAATAGGCAATTCTTGATAAATACGGCTGCCGAAAGTGATGGTGGTTTGTAAAATAACACATGACACCACCAACGGTCGATTTGAAATTCTAAAGTTGTAATAGTAATGATAACTCATATAGAATGCACGTTCGTGTAGCTATCCCGGATTTTGGCGGACGGGCGAAAATGTTTCACATACGTCAAAGCCATGTTGATCCATATTATCTACGCAGTACCAGTCGACGCAGTTCGATCACTTGTAACAAGTGCGCATTTTCCGAATATGCAACCCATTTAAAGACCTGGTCCTTAGTGTACTTGATAGAATCCCTTTTCCACATTGACAGAGCGCTGGAACTTATCAACAGTAACAAGAAACCTTGATATGGCTATGTCCAAAAAGACATTCGGTTGTCTTATTGGCATAGTGATATTTTGCTTTCTAGCCACTGGAGTTGATGCCTTAATCCCAGTGGAATGTGCTCAAAATGTGACTCGTCCAGGGCAAGTGTGCTGTCCGCATAATCCGCATAACGGTTTGATTTGTGGTGGGCCCCAGCGTGGGTTTTGTCAACGTATCTACGCCCCGAAGGAGAACGTTCCAAGCGTGTTTTGGGTAGATGATCGACTAGCCTGGCCAACTCGCTTCATTGAACACGCTTGTCAATGCCAACCACGATTTTTTGGTGTTTCTTGCGAGCAGTGCTGGTTCGGTTGGACCGGACCTGACTGCATGGAAAGAGAACACCGAATTCGTAGAGATATTCGAAAATATTCGCCACACGAACTCGAAATATTCAAAGATGTTGTAGCACGCAGTTGGAACTGGCCATCCAGATATGTTATATTGGATGAATCATCGAACTGGAACTCAGATCCCGTCAAAAAACCACGGTTCATACCCGCCAGTGTGCAGTACTACATCACATTCATGCACTACTACGGTTCAAGAAGCACATTATACAAAAGTAAGAAAGAATGTGACGAATTCGCCATTTTGGACTTCAATCATGATGGAGTCACATTTCCTACTTGGCATCGTTACTACAATCTGATTTGGGAGAGATTGTTAGGAGAAATCGCATGGAAAGTACATGGCGTCAAGGATTTCAGTGTTCCCTATTGGGATTGGGTTGGCGCATTACAATGTGACATTTGCACTAACGAGTACATAGGCGCGCCTGGTAAGATCGATCGAGATGGACAGCGAATCAGTGCCGGCTCGCCATTTCATAATCTAACCGAATTTTGTTGGGAACAAGAGCCTGGTGCAACGTGTACTGGATGTCAAAGCGCCGGTCGTTTCGGAAAGGTGACGAGACGGTTCCTGTTCGAAAACTTCCCTACGCAGGCTGATATAGAATTTGTGCTTGGACTAAAAAAGTAAGTTTCACGGGCTTTTCTGATGTCTTAAAAAGTGAACTGTCGAACGTTAGGTAATTTTAACTAGTTTCAAGACTTTACGAAGAAAAATTCAATGTTAATAGCGTTTTGCAGTGATTTTCGAATTCTTAAACTTTTCATTCAGTGCACTTCGAGGAAGCACTGGACTCGAACTCCGCTCTAATAATATATCATTGGTAGGAGCCGAAAAGATAGCTACCGTGTCTCCTCACAAGAAGGCCTGACAATCTGAGCATCAATAACGGGCGATTACGAATGTGCACAGCTCTGGCCGTCCCTAATGTGGGACGATTGGCACAGATGTCAACATGTTTGTCACGGTGGCACAGGCACCGAAGTTCAACTGATGACTGTGGCGAAGACGTAACCAGTGGTAAGCTCTAAGAAGAGAAGTTTATTTGAACATGAAAAGTACGACCAAGTGTAAGCAGTGTCCAAATCTGTACCAGTGGGAACTCTCGACTGTTCATCAAAAAGTCTGAAAATACACATTAATTGATCACGACAAACAAAAAGTAGACGCTGTGGTTGCTATCGTAAGATCGACAATATTTGTATACGTAAAAACACGACGTTTGATAATCGATGTGTTCTTAACCGTACGCAAGACCAAAGAAAAGCAATTTCCATAAACTGGTCAATTCAAGCAGACGTAACTCTGCAACCTAACAGGGCTGACACAAGCCCGTTTTATAGCATTTATTTTGTTGACACTGCAATTGTATATTTTAATTAGTTTCAGGTACCTGTTTCCACAGTTGGAAACGTATTTGAATAAGGACGAAGTAATAATGGTCTGTCGTTGTGACGCTCCATCGTTGTGTACGAACCCTTATGATTGGGAATAATTACGCTATGAGACCACAATTACAACAATATTACTTGATAAAGCACAGTGTTGTATATGAAGTCACAGCGCCAATCTATCAATCAGTGTAGATTTTCTTGAATTGAAAATAAGGAGTGTGGATACTAAAAAACGAACACAACTAAATTCTCGAACGAAGCGTAACCAGATGAACACAAAATGTGTGAATAAATTATCTAGTTGAAAATCCACACAGACATACATTCGACGTCATCTTACACAATAACCAGTTCAGAAGTCGAATTTACGCCAGCGAACCCATCAACTAACGTTGATTGTGCAAAAGGGTAGAAAGGAACGGGTTTATAGTCACGTTCAAATTTAATTGCTGACGAGACAGAAGCAAATAGCAAACGTGAACAATATAGTTGTCATAACTAACAGACTTATTCATTTGACATGCATCGTGAGTACACGCAATATGAGCAGATATAAAATTTGTGTACAACAGTTAATCGTTGTCCCGAAAACAGTGGCCAGTGATTCTACCGCTGGAAATAACTACATAATCACCAAATCTCAGTGAATGTCTTGGCAGTAGCTGAAATCATAGGAACAGGAGATAAGTAGAACGAAATGAAGATCGGGCCACGACCATTGTATTCAAAATGCGCTTGAAGGCACCTGACCCACATGTGCCAAAAGCGTTTAGTTTACAATTAAAACGTCAGACTCAGATAGTAACTATGTCCATGTTCGGGAACCAATGGCTGAAAAAATACTAACAGCGTTGATGGTGTAATTACGCAATAACAACTGTGCCTGTCAACGTTAGGTTGAAGAAGAGGCAACGGAGCCACAATCTCGGTCGAAATTTACTTATTTTTCTAGAAATCTAGAGCTTTTATGCACTGAAACCTCTCAAATCCACTACAACTGTAATAAAAGTGCACAAACTTGTTCTGTGTGATTTCATTCCCTTGAACTCAGCTACTTCACCGACGGTGAACGTGACAATCCCGACTGTGTATCTTTCCACATGGCTCTCGAAGGATTTTGCGGACGACCTGGGTCTAACTCAACTGGGCTTTGGACGCACAACAAAGTGCATAACATGATCGAAGGCAGCATGGCGACCACAATCACAGCAACTAACGACCCTATCTTCATTCTTCATCATTCTCTAATCGATAAGATATTTTCCGTAAGTTATCCTAATACTGCAACTGTTAAGATGGAATAATCTCATAACTGTGGCCCCCCAGTCAAGACGTTAAAGGAGAATGATGAGCAGCATACAGTGTGTAGTTTCTGAACAGTTGTCTTTCGAGAACAAAAACTTTGGTGAAATTGGTTGGACATAGTCTAAATGTGCCCAGTTAGGTAACGTTCATGACTCTCCTCTAATTCAGTTTGAACGAGTAACCAAGTCCGGTCTGGAGAAGAAAACTATGGATCGGTTTTTGACTTCATCTATGCGCCACTTCAGACTGACAGCTACACGGCGTCCGAACAGCTGACGGTGTTTTCGAACAGATATGAGCTCTCACCCATGCCTGATCACAGACAAGATCCAGTCGAATCCTTTAAAGACCGGGGTCATTGTGTAAGGAACGCGTATGCTTGTGATGTGCGAACGTGCAGTCATGTCATAATCAGGGTATAGTTTTCAGAAACCGCAGGTGGTCATCGAAACTAGCCGTCGCACGGATATGGCCGCTGATAATGGAAGTTCCCGTTAAAATTACCAGCCAACATTGTGGTCGGTTAGTCTGGATAGTACTTGTTTCAAACAAAAGTATCGGGTACTAGTGATTTTCACGTCAGATTTTAGAGTTAGTTCAGGGGATAATCTTTGTTCTGGTCGATTTTCAGCTACCTTTAGCCAATGGTCGCCTTTTTCCTGCCGTGATAATTGCTTTGTTTCATAAGTACTAACCTGCAAACACCTTTTTTCCGTAGCCATCGCTTCCAGTTGTCCTCCCCTTTAGCTACTGGACACAAATAAACTGATGTTCCGATAACAGTCTTGGTCTTAGCCGACTGTTCACGCATACAAGTCGACCGTTTGAGTAGCTGCATTTTTCGGCCAGGTCTAGCTACAAGTGTCTGGGAGCAGAAGAGATAGTACACACGAATATGGTATACGAAGTGGAACTCTTAACCGTGATAGCTTGGGTACCCATTGACAAATAACGATATCTCAAAAATAGCTAACGAAAATCTAAAATCAATATTTTGCACCCTTATTGTTGGGAATGCTGTACAAGCTTAATGTAGTAGCGCTCGTCAGGAAAGTGTACTCCTCCATACGTTTGTGTGGTTTTCTGTTCCCATCCAGGTACAACCGCGTCAGGTGCGTCCGTGCTGGGATAGCACTGAATCACATCCAGTTGAGGTATTCCAATTAGCTCAGTGTGTGAATGGTGACTACGCGCGTGTATGCGTATGGATGCGGAAGAGAGTTTTCGGACCAGTGAATGTGTCGGCAAGCATGTGTAACTTGGGACAGTGAGCATCACTGGGACGGCTTGATGTGATGAGCCGCATAGAGGGGAAAGAGAACGGCTACATAATACGTCCACGCCCCCATACGAATGCCTACAAGTGCACACACACATTAAACATGTAGCTAACCGTTAAGCGTGCACTAGTCCTGTATGAACAAGGTGATACATCTTAGAATCCTCCACTGGGCACGCAGCGTTCGCTTATCGGGGAAGCGCTGCCGTGATTCGTTGATGATAACGAAAGGGAACGTTGAATAAAATGGTCCCAGTTTATTTAATCAGAAGCGGTTAAAAACTGCCAGAAAAAGCTCATCTACGAGTCGAAAATAATACATGACAAGTTTCCTATTTTGAGATCTCCTGGTTTCCGATACCAATTAGATGTCCTCATTCTTGGACACCACGAATAATCACCATCGCATAGACGAAGAGTAGCGCGACGTTTTTTAAATTTGCTCCCGATGGTAAAACTCTTTCAAACTGCACTGAATCAGAAGTCGTGAGATTCTGGAAACAGCTAACTGGTTGATTGGATCCAAAAAAGTGTAGGTGCTCGTAACATTTCCTTTGGTAATCATTGAAAAAGGGAAGGAAATGATATACCATGAATGGAACTGAAGACACTTGTGGTTGATGAATTTTATAGATTTCTTGGGTAGGCAGTTAAATGAAATGCGTAATCAAACGACGGTCAATTCAGCGGCGACCAACATCCATTGTCCGGAGAATTTGGGATCGCTGATCCGAACTCCGTAGCTTACACAAAAAGGCCAACCCAGTGATCAGCATCAGCTAGGTGTGCGTGGATTGTTGTTGATGGATTTGATCGAACCAACTTTGAGCCACATCGAATGACATTCTTTGATCTTTATGGGAAAACGCTGTAAGACAGCAGGAAGATGATTGTACAAACATGGATTGGTCGAGAACAGGCTATCTGTCAACAGAGGGGATGTGGTGGACCGGGTGCATATCGTTGCTGCCGAAAAAGAGTGCGTGAGTGCCCGATAACGTCGGCGGTTGAGTATCTGTGTTGCATAATCATTCTGAAATAAAGGACGGATGAACAGAGTGCAGTCGTTGCGCATCCATCCAATAAAGATAGTCGAGATTATCCCACCCAGGCTATCCGTATGGTCTACAGAATGCCGGTCAACCACCACGAATTAGTCAGATAACCGAGAGTGGCTGCTGCTGAATCGATCGCCGTTAGAACTTTGCGTAACTTTTCCATCGCTCAATTCAGAAAACAAATCAGGCGAATTAGGACTGAAATGGAGATATCATAACAAAGTAAATACTCACATCTACTTACATAATGTAAGCGTGTCGACAAACGATACGAGCTACGAAATTAAACCAATCAAGAAGTAAGTGATAGGTTTGCAGTTTTTTATGTGCAGTTGTCCGCGATAACCACGGACGAGCTAACAGTCATCTGGATGAGGAAGCCGGATCTCCAACACTGACTTTGCACCCTTGATATCATCTGATTTGTAGCATGAACGCGCCTGGTATACAAGAGGACTATATTGAAAAACGAAGTGCAACTGTTTTCTGAATTTATCCAGATGTGGTACCGTCTGAACAAGCCGCAGTTCACGGATTACCCGAACGAGAATGTACGACCTGGACATAAACGGGACGCGTTTATGATTTCCATCTTTCCTCTCGCCCGCAACGGAGACATGTTTACTGACGTCACAGCATTGGGCTACGACTATGATGACCCGAAGTCGGTTGGCGATTTTGCACACAACGGTGGAGGACCTGTGTTCATCTGAAGGCTACACTTTTATGTTACACTGAGCGGTCAGTATGTTCCGATTACTCATCCGCAGCTAATAGCTAAATCAAAATAATATAATCAACAATAGGCAAAATCGGCTTTGTTTTGTTCACAACGCATAAAGCTCAACTGAAGCGAAACCATAAGAGAAACGTGTGATAGAGAGAACAGCGATCAACAAGGTGGACTAGAGAAGATCAGCAGCATCCTTGGAAAACAACTAACAGATTTTCAATAGCAGAGCATTTAACAAAGTAACTGAAGTTTATAATTCACGATACTGGTGCACCTAACCCAATGATGAGTTGGCACTAGCTAGCCAGCTAAGTAACATTTTGGTCCAGAATCGCTGTTCACTGCGACAATAGCGAAAACGTTTTAAAAAGGTAAAATTAATAGTAGAGGAAGTAGGGTAGATTAGAGAATTGACAGTCACTTGGATATGGTCACCGAACAACAATATCGTGACAATGTTTCAAATCAGTGACCTGGTCGACAACGAGATCAGGAATATGTGAAACGGCACCTACTGACCTTATTCAATACAAAGGCCAGGATTTTTATGACACACGGACATATCCCCACGTAACTGCCTGGTGATCTTGGTTAACTCATAGACATATAGGTATGTTGAATGTGGCGAACAATCCACTGCCAAACAACCCAAAATTCTCATATGTGCACTCACTATTTGGTTACGTGATCGCACACCCGAGATTTCTTTAAGGTGTGCGTTCGCCAATTGTAGTGTGGCTAGTGGTTATTGTCGAAGGCACAATGGAATAAACAGTCAATGGGCTCAGGGGTGTGGCCAGACGAATAGACATTATGATAATTTTGCCCATTCTGTCGTTGAACAACAGTTTGCCTTGCCGCATTTATGTGTGCATAAGTCATGTTATACAGACCGAACCCACCAATGATGGTCGTTTAGTCACTATGATCAATCCGTATGTAAATACTCACTTCAACGTACACCTAGAACGTCAGCTTTCAATGTGAATGCCGCTCACTCTTGGGCTACTCGTGACCATACACGAGCTACCTTACTAAGTGTGTTTTGAAGCTACAGGATACAATGTTAGCGCGATTTTGCGATTCCGTTGTATCAAAACTTATTACGCGTACCTGATCAGGCCTGGGTGGATAACACAGCACAACAAAATGTACCACGCTCGATTTCTTGCAAAACAACGCTCTCAACTTACATAATCAGTAAGATAGAAGTTAATGGGAGAGGACTATTTGAAAGCTCTACATCCTCTTGGTTTGGATGATAAATTAATTTTCGAGGCGTCCAGCTTACAGCTGGCAATGATGTCCTCGTCGTCTTCGACGAGCAGTCGGGATTCTGCACGGATATCCAAATCGCCAAATGTAAATTCCACTCGATTAAGGCAAAAGCCTGGAAAACCATTAGATGCCTTCCGATCAAAACTCATTTGGGCACCACGACAAGATGTCTGCAGTCCTACTTATTCCACCAAAGCAGAAGCACTGTTCACGCAAAAATTGGCTGCAGATACTCTGAATCCAATTAATTGAGTATTTGATTACGTATGACGTCAGATAAACACCCGGGATTCAACCTGTGACATTATTCAAGTTGAGGCAGATATCTAGAAGAAAAGCCTGTTGGCGAGGGGCTACACTGGAACTGAAACCTTCCAACTGGAATTGTTGTAACGCTTCCTACCACCGGATGCGAACGGAACTTTAATGGTTGTGGTTTAGGGTAGCGATGGAATGAGTAGCTCGCGTTGGTGGTTTCAGCCGGTCGCTGGGCTCGGCCTATACAGCATGGATTGACTGATTACATCTAAACGTTCAGTCCCACTCACGTGTGAATAACCCTCAAGTTACTCCATCATATCAGTAGGAAGTCCAATAAATGACCTGTTTAGGCTAATCCCACTGACAACCTCTAACAAAAGGATACGACCGAAAATTGCACAACATTGCGAAAGAATGGATCAACGGTGGATGATTTACAAATCATAACAATATTCCGCATTGCTAATCAATAAAAAGAGATGCAAATAAGCGACATAAGCAATTCCGAAAGTCACGCGTTTAAAGCTGATGCAGTTCATGAACAATGGAAAGTAATGGGATCTGTCGAAGAAACAATACTTTAATTCAAACGACAGAAAAACGCCGCTTGAAAGCAATATTGCGTATCCTTAGTATATAAACCCACTGAATTCACAAGAACACAGTTTCCAGTGCTCGGAGCTACGCAAACACAAGGATCATCAAGCAGTATTTCAAGGGAGCATAACCATGCTGGCCGAAGGGGGTGGGGCAAACGAACGCGCATTGCGCTCAGTTTGCATCATGGTCTGACTGACCGAAGTGCGCAAGGAAACCTCCTCAAGTCTCTGTGTTCTTGCTGTATGGACGCACACCCACGGTCCGTTCTCCTGTTCGACAGACAATTTGCCTATCTGGCGCAACAACAGATTGAGTGTCTAGCCTCTGACACAGCCAGGTTCCTTGGGTCACGGTGTTCGTTGAACTCAACGTCGGTAACCATTAGTTTTGTCTTGTGAAACAGCCGAATGCACGTCTGTTGTGCCTCTTCAGCCAACGGTTGCATCAGTAGTGATTGGTGCAAGCAAGCCTGTCCATATGCAGATCGGCATTCCAATTAGCCTCGGAATTAGCTTGACGAAACATGCTGGCAACTAGGTGA
>QNGE01003809.1:35876-74991 GCA_008508345.1 Paragonimus westermani | reverse complement strand
ACTGACAGGGTTTTATTTTGTTGGATCAGTTCCAACACGTTCTCATCGTCGTGTCCAGGATTCTCACTTCGAAACTCTAACACACTAAAGTGAACGGCATTAATGTACAATGGAAAATACTGTGCATTAAGAGAAGACGGACAAGGAGAACTCTCAGAACCTGTACGACATGCTGCATGAACATCTAAAAACTTACCTGAACACCCCTCATAGAACCATCTTCAAGCCCCTGCTTTCAGTCTACGATGAACGTTTCCATTGTTTCGAATACACATATTCAATAGGACTCAGCACGTCATCAAACACACGACTCCTGATTTCCTCCACATTTGATGCTCATCATACCATGTCGATACATATGTAGGCCTCGTGGAAACTCATATTTATTCACTTGGCGACCTCGGAGGTACGTACAGTTTCAGACTAAACTACTGCAGCTGTCAGTTTTGTACAGTAAAATTTGAACTGTTTCATTCTAGACCGACGTAGAAACATCACCTTGGATCATTCGCACATTTATCCACGGTATCTGGAATGCCGTGAAAATGAAACAGAGCTGTGACCCACATGCCGACACTCCTGGTCACGTGACCGCAGATGCCTTGTGTTACCATGCTAGAAGCTGGCATAACGACAACTGATCGTGCGCGCAGTGGGCACGTAAAGCAAATTATGATAGCTCCAATTAGTTGAAACTTCGAATTTGTGTTCGTAACTGGACGAACTTTGATCCATACGGAGTGAACGTCAGTCAAAAGCAAAAAGATCACTCCGCTCACTGGCACAAAGCCATTTGCAATTGATGATCATTGCCAATTTGTTTATAAACCACCCATATAGTCAATATTGAGTGATACGGAATAGAGAAGATATATTGGGGTCTCGTGTTATTCAAAGCACATGTCAAAGGCTTTGTCAGGCCGGGTAGACGTTTAAAAAAGTGTGCATCAAACAGATTCCGCACTCAGATAAACCTTTCGGCCAGCCCATTTTGGGCGAAACCAGTAGAGTCGAATCTCGCCATCGTTACAGCATCATAAGCGAGTCGAATCACTGAGTGCTTCGGACGACAAGAGAGATTGGGCTAGAACGACCGGGTGGTAGAATGGATGAAAGGTGTCGTGATGGGAAGATATGACAGGTTTCTCTTCGAGCCTTCTATGGCGAGCTTGTGAGCGAACGGGAACACCTGACTGAAGCCGAGATCCCTAAACCCACATTTATTACCAAAAACGGCTGAATGGCAGGCAGCCCGCAGTACATACGACCATCAATTAAACCATCTATCTACATTTCGCATTGCATAAGGAGGATAACGATCGGTTTTAGTTGGTTTCTCCGTATTACAATCTCGCAGAGTTGGTGATGTCAAACATAATGATGAGGTAGCTGTTTGACCAAACATTCATGCACGTCAAACGTAAATAACACTATAAGAAATTCGGGCGAATCGTTCGAAGCACAAATATTCCGTATAAGGTGCACGATGCAGTCTCGCCTTACTTCAGATGCACCGGTATGATGTATATGGAATTATAAATTACAGTTTAGTCAGTTTCCAGGAATTTCGTAGTGGAATAGTTGCTTCATGTGTAATAAAAAAAGCCGCAAATGAGTAAGACAGAAACAACAGTAATGCGGATTTTTAGTCTACTTGAGAGTTTTGAGTGGTTTTCTAATTAAACTTGTAATCAAACAAAACTGACTCCTCACTTTGAGAAGAAGGTACCAAATTCTACCTAAAACCCTAACATGCATTGCGGCCAATCCTGTACCCATGTCAATACAACTCATTGTAAATGGGTTTAAAAGACAACAGTAAACGCTTTGACACAAATAACATAGTGCAATTGTTTATGTGCGATCGCGCACGATCACACGGGTAGACAGAATGAGGATTCGCATATTTTCTAAAGGATTGAAAGAGTAGGTTGTTCGACTAAAGTTTAACCAATGGCGACAGGCAATGCTAGAACTGAACACAAAAATAAAACAGAATATAGAATGGTAGCCGCTTGAAGGACTGAATGCTCATCGGAAGAGACAGTTTCGATCGCAACGAATTAGCCATACTGTTAAACTCACACGTAACAATAACCGGTCAATTAGATGAATAAAATATTGCTCAGTGTTACAAAACCTGCGATGTGCAATACATCACATACTCGAGTGAGATGGCGCTGAATTTGGATTGAAGTGTCCAACATCACCGAGGCATGTCATCGTGTACACAGATGAATCCTGACTATCGGTAGGATATGCAGAAAATGGAAAATTTGCCAGATTGCTATAAGGGTACCCAGAGTTATCCAGCGTTACATACGATGAGTGACATCGTCACCGTATACCAACAATACTACAATAATATGCACGATTCTAAACTGCTCAAAGCAAGCTTTCATATCACTGAAAATAATATACGATTACAATAAACTGCGAAAATGAATCCTGATATGCAGATATTTAAATCCGAACCGTTTTTCGCAGCACAGTCACACCACAGTCGAATTTGGACGACGCTGTGCAAAGTACGCCGCCTCCCGATGGCACTCGAACATGAAAGTTTGTGACGGAAAAACAAATAAAAATGTTGACTGTGACTTTAAACCCGGATAAAATCTCAATGTGTTCACTGAGTTAATTGGTTTATTGGAAGCCGAATTCCTTGCAAACACTCCATCCGATAAACAATGATCACAGGCGGGTAATGCAACGTGATTCAGTCACCTGCAGTACGGCAAAGCGCCAACCAAGATAGGGCATTCTTAATAGGAACACAAACCAACGAAAAACTTCAGGCAGTTTGCTCAAAATACTTTTGTATCGGCGCAGACGGTTATTAAAGTTCTAGTGTGAAAGCAGATGAGGACATAGCAGTATTTAACAAACTAGGATACATACATTTCAACATTCGTTAATCACGACAATAATAATAGTGATAGAATGTTTGCAGTTCTGCGAATAAAAAGCCGTTCCATATGATCCCTACCCAATCAATGTCATTCGTCTGCATTTACAACTAGATGAAAATATGCAACGATACAGACATTTCAACTTGAAGGGTGATCGGGTGCAATCACTCCGAAAATGAGGCGATGCGAGGCCGAAACAGTCCACGAGTCTTACAAAGCTGACAGTTCGTGACTAGGGTCAATCAGTACAATAAAACAACAATGGGAAGACCAGTTACTGGCACACAAACCAAGTTAGTGTACTATATGTGAAACAGTCAGTTTACGAACCTATTTCACTACCGTCTGTAAGTGATCGATCTACACGTGGACAAAGGAGTTTGGCAAACACACATCATACACGTCATGTGTCCCGAGCTAAGCACATGAGTGACAAGTTATAGAATACGAATGGGACACGTGTGCACACAGACAGAGGCTAGATTGGCGAATAGGGGATCAATGTATGAAATCATCTGTTACACTCATGAATGGACAAAAATCAAGCTGACAAAAAATGGAAATTAAAATATCGGCATGTAAACACGAATACGCCGGATGGATAAAAGCGTGAGAGAGGACGGTGTTTGGTAAAATACAAATGCGGCAATCTGGCAAAAGTAGGTAAGCAAATATAAGTACAATGAGCCTAAGAATTAATCGCGCAGAAGTTACATGCGTATATAATGCAAGATCGATGTTTTAAATGCAATTGAAAGAAAACAAAACAGAGCGTAATTTAGAGAACAAAAGAAAAGCGCACAAATAAGAGGGCAGTGGGAGGATTTAAACCTAACGGACGATAGCATTATGAGACGGGTTCACTCTAGCAGGTTCTGTAAACATTTCATGTTCCCAGAGAAATTCTGACATGCGGTCATCGTTCACACTCTCCACTAGATCGCATTCAACAAAACTGGAGCTTAGTCCGGCAAATCCGGAATCGACCAACTCATCCGAAGGAGGTGGCGACCTGGAAGGACTTTCTGGTGAAACAATGAGGTTAGCGCAAGGGATGGCCGTCAACGAGGAAATCGGTTGTGTCCGAGAAGAAAGTGGAATCAGCCTATCGGAGTAGGACCAACGCTTGGATTGGTTAGCCCATTTGTGCACAGGATCCACCTCTTTAGAAGTATGTGCATCAGAGATGACTGTCCCGGTCACAGGAAGCGTGATGATGTTTTGGGTGCGCCTGCGAGGTCTGGCTGGATAAAGATTGACATCAGTAAATCCATGTTGATCGTTAGTAACAGGCGAAGTAGTACTCGTTTTACCATATTGCTTCGAGGAGTCAGATAAATGAGAGGACTTTATGGGTATGGTTTCTTTCCTAGGCGGGAGAGGTTCGGTATCTGAAGCGGAGCAATTTAGAGGAAAACAAAACGAGATGCACAGATGTTATCCTTTACCAGAATTGTGCAGCATAAACGATCAAAGTGAGCATGACTTTGGTAGTTAGTGTGAAAAACAGACGTTATTGTTAGCAACGGAGATTTCTACTTGGCAGTATGCTAAAAAGTTTATTGTACCTGAGGAAATATACGTTTGGATAGTTACGCACCCGTCTTATTGTTCACACATGCTTTTAATGAAGTAAGTCCGATTATGTCATATCAACTTTAACATCAAGGTTAGCCATCGCTCATTGGAAATAGGGACACGTCAGATGGTATTTATGATGATTTTAAGTTTAGCGTCAAATGAATGTGACGCAGGTCAAATATGACGAAATAATATCACTGCGTGTTCCCAACTGACGGAGTTACACCATAAAACTTCTGCTGTAATACAGCGTACAGGGCTACCCAAGAGGAGACGGCAGAAGCAATGGAAGCCGTGACCACATGATGGCCATTAGGGGATTGTGACTGGTGAGCCATCAGAGGCGTATTTCGCACGAGGTGGAATGTGAACAAATGGGTGCGGTGAGGTTGCACGCACCTATGTAGAAGTCATTGAGACAACAACTGGGTCCTGGATCAGGATGTGCATGGCGTCGTTACCCCTGATATCGATGCTGCCGACCCGGATTCCCAGATCTAATAGAATAAAATAAACCAAACAAACATTTTCAGATCGCTCAAACAGGGACACGCATAGTTGGAATGACACGTGCGTACATAGTGGCCAATCCAAGCACTGGGTTGTAGCAGCTGCGCGGTAACGACAGGACTCTACCGACCATAGAGGTCAATGGTCCGAGCCCCTGTGATGACGACTGGTCTTGTCTGGGTTTCGAAACCTTGACAGTGTCCAGCTCAAAGGTGACCGTGTCACATGGTAAAGAACATTTTGGAATTCAATTTTTGCTGTGTAATGAGAAAACCCATACCAACTTCTGGTTTAACGAAGTTGTGCCGGTAACAGTGCTAACGAGTTAATGAAATTTACCTATTCATTACGATGGGGAAAGAGGTCAATTTAACACTGAGTGCACTCGACGATTGAAGTGAAAGACAAGAAAAGCTTTACAAACTGACGCAAGATCAAACGATACGGATGTCCACAGCATCGATTCTGATACAGATTCTAGAGCGTCTCTAACCTTAAGTAAACGTCATTGTGACCACAACAAATCAACTTCGAAGCCAAACAAGCTTACACCACGAACACGTATTGTACACCGACCACAAAGTGGCTGAATCTAAACTAGAAAGCCAAGAGTAAAAATACGTTGAACACGACAACCACAAATCGGAAATGATACAACCAAATCTGTGCAAGAGATGTGCATATTTGGTCATGTACATAGATTAGTAAGTCGGAATTAACCAGAAGAGTCACCAATCTGCGAATTGACTTCAGTGGTTAAGTATAGATTTAACAGTATTTAGCCTGCATTGTAAGTAATTTAGTAGCTAACAGTGACGTATACAACACGGTAAGAAACGGCACTTACAGAAACCGTAGAAGCCCATAAAACAAGAAACATCCAACAGAAAACAAACTTTGTATGGCTGACACCTGGCACTGAGAACAAGTTGGTTATACAAATAACGGGTGTGTGCGGTTGGACAGTTTGGGAAACTTTGTTATTCGTGACTCGCAACGAACAACTTGGCTGGCTAACGGAGTTCTGCAGACACAACCGTATCAATGTGGTGGAACCCAATGATGATTGTGCGCCAACATTGAAGCAGAACGCCGGTCACACAATCAACGGGGTAGAAACACTTCAGCACTTTAGAAGACAGCTTACACTGATCCCATAGCACGTCTTGTGATAGAACAAAATACTTATGAAACTTGATCGGTCGAGCGCAACAAAAATAAGTCTGAGAGTTAGACGACCAAGAATTTGAAGAACAGTGTTCTACATGTAGAGTGAGTACAGTCTATGGTACGAGACCAATCGAGTCACTGTTTAGGGCAGCTAGCTTAAGGCATACGGATTGATGATTTTTAACTTGTAGACAGGGTTAAAACTACATACCGAACAACACATTCCGTTGACCACTACCAGGTTACTAACAGTTAGACAAGCTTATACTTCGCATTGGCATTGTTTTAGAAAGTCAGAATGTGATAACATCACCTGAGACAAACTCCAAGCCTCAGTCATCTAATAGGCACACTTCAAAGAGATGCCAGTTGGCTTAGTTCTACACGATTACCATTATCACTTTCATCAGTGAAGTGAGGATCAACAATCATAACCTACCATTCACAAGTGAATAGGATGAGGCAAGTAGTTCATTAGTGAAGTACGCAAAGGGCTTTACCGTTAGTCGAACGAAAATAATCAACAACAGAAAAAGAGCACATGGCAATAGTGCGGACTAACGTTCCCATGAGAACACCGATTACAAGTCCTTGGAGGAAATTAAATCAGCTCGCCGTTAAGTGTTACGACGACCAGAGTAGAAATTCACAATTCGCTATTTATCTGAACAAGAAACCTAAGCTCCCGATCTCCTCATTCGAGCACAACACACGAAGGAGCGCAACACAGAAACCGTCAGAGCTGACAATATTCAACTACAGAAGCGACCCTAAAGTGCCACAAGCATCATCAACGATAGGCGCGGTGATCCGGGAAGCGACTGATCAGATATGACAGGAGAACAATCATTGGGAATGAAAGATTTCGGAGTACATTGTTCAGACTTGCAAATGAACGTTGCCGGAATCCACACAGGCCGATGAAGAGAAAAAAGCGTGCCGATAACATCGATGTAGTTGAGAGCGACATTCATGAAGGAACTTCACCAGTTAGCTCATACCGCATGTCTTCCAATTTACGAAATGCTGAAGCAAATGGCGCAATGGCCTGGAGTGAACGATACTCTCAACAATTATGGAATGGCATGACAATAATCCCAACCGTCGAATGAAATTAGTCACTCAAACCAACAACCCACACAGACAATCCGAGTCCGCAAGTTTTGAGAAATTATGGTTGGTGGACGTGACAAGCCTCTCTCTCTCTCTCTCCAAAAACCATCTACGGAAATCAGTAGGTACATCGTCGTCACGACGAAACACCTCACAAGATGTATCGGAAAAACCACCACATGACCAGCGCGCAAACACTGTATGCAGAACAGTAATGGAACGCATCGTTACATATCACGGTACACTGAAGGATCAAGGTCCTTGCCTTGAAAATCAGGAGTTCCGCAACTGTTTGGAGTGCTTGAGAATCAAGAAAGTTCGCACAACACCATAAAACCCCTAATCAAACGGACTGGCGGAAAGAAACAACCACACAATCAAAAAGCGGTTGTTCGTAAAATTAGGGGACTAGAAAGAGATGACATCATTGGTTCCGCTGACCCATTGCTCTTCAACACAATGCACAACCGACAAATCGTCGTTCGCACTGGCGAACGCCACGATCGCCAACTGATCAGGATAGTGCCCTGTGGGAAGACTGACGGATGAATGTGCGTGAATTAGCAGTACCGCTAAAGTATGACAACCATAACCTCACAACTGTAGAGGAGGTCGGCAATGAGCAGTCAACTGCAAAAAGTATCTGATTAGTGAACTATGTTCGAACCTCGTTGGATGTCTAAGTGTAGCGAGAAGGCGTCCAATAAAGCACAATCTTTATTGTCCAAATCGCCAGTCACATGCAACGCGCGATCTCTCGTTTATGAGTCATAATTCCAACCCACAACNATCCACCACATCGGCGAAATCCGGAGGGAATTTTAATGGAGACTAACGTAAATGCAGAAAAGTAGAAAAACCGTGAACTGAGGACCAAAACCTCGGAAAACCTAGTTAGTTATCCATGCTGGTAATAAAACCTCTCCCATGTCGAACCATGAATGCAGTAGCACGCTTGTTCGTCAAAACGCAGGCTGAAATTTATAAAAAGTAGATTGCGTAAGCTCAGAAGATTGGAAAGAGTGTAACTAGAAACGTTGGTTTGCCTATTTCAACGAGGGCACTGGTTCGACAAACAACCACACTAACCGAACGTAGTTCGGAAATTCCACAACGAACAAACGAATGATCCTAACTCCACGAGATCAACACACAGAACACGATCAAACTGAACTACCTATTAGTCTGTTCAACCAACCTGATAGCACATGGGCTGTCCTACACGGAATTGTGTAACAGCCCAACACAATCAGGCTCCAGGTTGATCCACACAAGTGGTTGCGCTGCCAAACGTGCAGAGTGGATGGGAGCGGAGCGAAAAGCACACACTGACGCAGTACCTACACTAATACAGTGTTCAACACATTATCCGTTACAGTTGTCCCACGCAAACCCACCTTCGTAAGTGGGCTGGACAGAACAGGCGGGTCAATCACACGCGCATAGGCGAAGCAGTCAGGGTAACCGATCGGCGGACACGAGACAGTTACCATAAACGTGGTCCAAAAACGATTTTTAACAGGCTAGTCGTCGTTCTGATTAATGTTACTGAAACACCCTCATAGCAATAAGGTGACGAGGATCAGTGGCACTGAGAAAACGGATCTTATATGCCGGTCGGATACAGTCAGTTATGGGAGAACAGCGACCAGCATTAAGGGCTCCATAAAAAAGGTAGGCAAATCAGTGAAATGCAGCTTTTAATTTTGCTCTGGAGCGGCAGTGCGTGGAATCACATAGATCACAGGTTGGGAAGGATGCCACAACCTGAGACATGTAGATAAAGAAGAAGACTAATAAACGAACCGAGGAGAATAGATGAATGAAAAGCACCACACTTCATGAGCCACAGCATCGACGCAGAAAAGAGACGACAGAAATTTAAAAGTATAAAAATCCCACGTACCTAATTCATGATCCCAGTCCAACTCAATCGGGGACTGCACTTCCAATGGGCTTGATCTGAACCGGGCTAGATCATGTGCAGATAGAGACAAGCAAGTTGAATAAAGCAAGATCAACACATGCTATAAAAAATAGCACGTCATATGTTTAACAAAAAGTTCATGGCATCCAAGCATAAATGATAGATACCAATGCAACGCGACCGACGGTTATAAGGGTCATGCACATTTTTAGACCAAAACGCACAGGAAGAGAGGCACGGAACGTAACTAAGTTCCCCATCTGTGACTGCATGACTGGTAGCAGTTAGATTCCGGTTTAAAAGATTCTTGTTTCTAGGTAAAGTCATGTGTGATTGGTTAAAAGCAATCGCACTGCGCACACAACGCATCAATAGTAGTTAGAGCAGCCGTGGATTGAATCCGCGATCGAACGTTATCGTTATCAATGAACATCCTTGCATCCCAAAGTGTGATGTTCCCAAACAGTGAGGTGAAAAAGACCATGACCATTTTTTTGACTGGCAAGCTAAGTAAAAACATTATCCTATGGTTCATGAACACAACTTCGTTGAACCGAGCCGCAGCTAGACATTTGTGAACCGCAACTATATATAAAAATACCAATCAAATGGATGAATTCGACAGATTTTAGTTAGGTCACACAGACCAACTTCGTCCCCATAACAGGTGCTGTCTTGTTTCTAAGATTCTGTGAACCCAGCAAGGAGAGGCATGAGTTTCCATAATGTTCACACTGTGTAGTTTCAAGTGGACATTTGGTCTGTTTCCCCTAAACAGATAAAAACGACAGAAATGGAATATCACGTGATACAGTGCACATTCTTGACGTGCTGTGTGGCGCATTGTGCCAACTGAAATTTGGTAACGTGATCAGGGTCTGGATGCACATAAAAAACGACTGAGTAGCTGGATGAAGTTCACTTAAGTACAACACTTGCTGGCTGGAGTCCTCGTTTACAGTGACGCTGGCCAAAAATGGTCACTGATACGTACTAATCAGTAGTACTTTGATGATTGGGTTACAAACAAAGAATACTCACGACTGCTAAAGATCATAGCGAATAAGAATACCGTTCGATCAATTTAGGCCGTGCTGCTAGGATGAGCCAAAGTAACCGCAGATCTGAGATACATTGCAACCACATGTAACACATCATCATCACAGACAGCAATACATCAGTGGTTCACACTAACCCTTAACTGCCACACAATCATGAAGAAAAAGCAAAACCTGTATAGAAACTGAGAAGAAAAAGAAGGGGACAGGAGGGGACCTGACCACTACCAAAATAATAGCTACGTCTATATTCAAACATTCAACACCAAGGTGCCTACACCTTGCAAACAAACAACCGAGCTGCAAGTGACTGTAAAACTTTGTCTCCTAAGGCACTGTAGCAGAGATGCATTTACGATCGTTTCAAAGTTCACGTGTCTTTGGTAGGGCAATGATGATCTTTATTAAAGTCAGCTTTAAGGACTTGGACAGTGAGCAGGGGACTGTAAGAGAGGGCACTTCGGAACCGATAACCCACATGAAATATCAGCGAAGCATCGTGACAGAGGAACGACAGTTCACGGAATGTTTCAATGATTAGCCAAATCCATGTAGAACTCGTCCGGTGAGTACGGTGCACGGGGCATTTGGAAGCTACGGCTATTAGAATACGGTATAAGTGGACTGCATAGGTTTTGTAACAGTAAAAGTTGAAATCCCCAGGATGGTGCATTTTAGATTCTTGGGATAAGTTTTTCCTGAATTGTGGTCGAGCCAATCATCAATAAAGATAGGATGAAAACAGCGATCAAACAGATGAGCTGAGAGCTCACAAAAAAACGTTTCACTAGTGTGAGTCAATACAAGCAGCCGTAGACTGCGGAGCACGTATGTTTGGTCAACCTATCAACAACAGAGCACTGCCAAATTACTTGAGATGCCATCGAGATTAAATTGTTGAGACGAATAAATCTACAGGTCCGGATATCTTTTCAGAGATGATCTAAAAATAGATTGATGATTGAAATGACTGCACTACTCGCGGTTTATACGGAAGACTGTAGAGAGGTCTAGTAACAGTCACTCACCTCAGGTGAAGTGTTGTTATATGACAGCTCTAAACGTATCACCCATACTATCCCCATGATGCTTACCGGTCAAGGTTGCGGCAACTCATGTGGCCTGAGTTTACCATCGGAAGAACAATGACTTCTGATATTTTTCGGTCGTTAATGACGAGGACGGAGGTTGGCATGGGACATCACACTGGAGTTTCTGTGTAAGAAGCTTTGGTTACGAGACATCAGCAAATACGGTTTCCTTGGTACGCCTCCTCAGAATCGATGAGTTAAATATCTCGCCTATATGTTACCACGTGACCTGGTAGGTTGTCTTGTGGGATATAAGGCGAAACAACTTTAGTTGAGCAGTAGCTGAAGCCTACATATGACCAAAAGAGGGAAGCAGGGAAACATGCTGCAACACCAGCACGCCCATCTCAGGTCCGAAGATCGCAGTAGCTCTGAATCGAAACATTGTATACGATTATCGTAGCCCTTAGGGAAAATGTTTGTTTCGTAGAAAATTTCCGTGAAATATACAAGTTTACTGAAAATTGTACGTCTTTCGAGGAGCATAGTAAAACAGCACAAGGAATCCTACCGCCCTTCATGCATTCGCTTGACGATATTGACAGAGTACCTAACCTACCATTGGTAAGTGAACAAAAACAGAGAACCAAAAATGTAACTTATACGTATCTTGGAAAAAGACCGGTTGCTTACACGAATCGACTGTGGAATAGTCCGATCCAGAGAGTCTAGGAACCACCTGTTTCAGACTGAGGGCACTGGGACGAACGGCTGGTGCGGTGCGATCGACCTCTGATAAATTCAGCTGCAGCAGTTTATTTGATACACGGCTGGCGTACGGTGCGTTGGACGTGACCATAACCGTCAGTTGCCGATCAGGTGCACTTCGGCTGGTAAAAGCTTTTTTTAAGCTGGACTGCTTAAGTGCGGGTTTTCGCCACAAACTCCTACCAAGACGAGTCAACTCTAAACCGTCCACTTCCTCATCACACGTTGGAACGGCTGCAGCATGGTCGACTGAGATCCTGTGAGGCAGAAGTTCAGCGTTGGATATATGCAAAGCTGAAGTCTGTAGAGTAACATGGGAGAAAATGTCGTCCAGATGAAAAACTAGAACACCGGAAAAAATGGCTGAAAAAGCGCCGAACACACCAGTACAGTATGGTGCACAGAAAGTAGTCGGATAAAATCGGACATGGAAAGAACATGGACGCGATTTAGTAAGGAGCTAGTTTCTCAAATTCCCACGATTAGGTTATAACGGATGAACAGGTCATAACATAACATTCCCTACTGGTAAATTACTAATGGTTATATCCTATCTTGTTGTCATGTGCTAATCTGTCTGAGGGCCATCAGCTTCAAGCCATTGTCATGTGGCTTACAATTTCATCTTGCAACTGGTTATGAAGGTACAATAAAACAAGTGACTGCTTCTTGCCGGGATGAACTGGAAGACACATTTGAAAAGCAACTGTTGGACAGGAAAGCACCACCAAATTAAGCACGTAACAAAACAGCAAAATATTACGGACTGTAACTTTCACTGTAAAAGAATGTAAAATACGCCAAAACCTTTAGCTAGAAAAAAAGCCTAATAAATTAGTAGGGTAGACGCTCCGGCTGAACGTTCTGGGCTCGAAACCCCTACAGATATCCCACGGTGGGGTGAATGTAAAGGAGTCATAACAAAGTGTATTGACTGACATGGAGGTGGCGGAAAAACTCTTGTACATTTGGGCCTTCAGAACTGCTATCCTTGAATCAGAATTAAGCTCAATCTAGCCAGAATTCAATTGAGTTACACTGCAACTGCTGGAAAAATGGAGTATAAAGAGTCAGTAGCCCTTGAACTAATAAACAATGGATTCTCACTGAAGATAGCTGACAAAATCTGGAACCAAAACACACACCAGAGTGCTACTGGGGCTGTAAGTGACTAAGATTTGCGGCAAGCATACGTTGAAAAAAAGGACATCTCAACATTTCGCTCGCCTCTCAAAAGCTAGTTTGCGAATCAACGCAGTCAAAAATTACAGCCGAACTGTGGCATTAAAGAGGAGGACGAATGGTGTCCGAATCAGTTGTCAGACCCAACGGTCAGAAAGACGACATCCCAATTCTACAGACCTGCTAGACTGCTTATGGCCGCAGTGGATACGTGTGAAAATCACTAATCCATGACGTAAACTTGCACACTGGCCATGATGCCCCAAAACGATGCCCGCTATCATTTGTGAACGCGCGCTGAAGATAAGTAGCGGGCAGCTGACATAACGTTTACTGGGAAACTTTTATTTCTGAAACCAGATAAACCAATTACAAATGCGGAGCTGTTTGGTGAACTGACCAATTTGTTGAGCCCAACAGAACAGGGGCACGTAAAAAGGGCGGCACTGGATTCGATACAATCACTTAGATATGCTGGTTCAGGAGTCTTTTATTTTTAACACAGGGAGGAATAAACCCGTGGACGTATGCCAAACACTGTTTGGTTAACAAGGGTTGTAGTCTACATATTCAGTCGTCGATGCACGTAAATCAGGTCAGTGGAAGACCGCCCGCTGTGTGCCCGACACCCCGTTTTAGATATAATCCCCAATATACAGCATATTTGGACATCGTGGTTTTGATTACTGCCGCAAGTAAACACTCCAGTTCTAGGTATGTTTAATCGCCAGAACATCCCCTAGTACACCTTCACGGTATACGATGAACAAGTAAATAAAAACCGCGGAATCTTGAACCGCGTTCTGGCATTCATGATGATGACAAGGTGACTGCACAGTCTGCCATCACTGTTCATCCGTATTCTTGCACATAAAAATGGGAAGTGGGGCTTGTAACAGTTAGTCCGTAAAGATCCGATGAGCACAAAGAAGTAAACTGTATCGTCTTCATTCGGACCTGCATCACCTTTACAGATGTACGCTAGCCTGACTTAGCGAAACTGACACAGTTATGCGGACCTCGGTAAACATTATTTACGTGATTTTTAACAAATATCGGTCGTTCACTTCTCATTCGTTCTATTCCGAGAGAGTTAGTAGTCTCGTAGTGCACGCGAATGTACTCATAATACGTATTTTTAGCGCTAACCAAGATCAAGAAGGACCAGTTAGGTCACTTCTGTTTACCAGGCAGTAGCTCAGACAAGAGTTCAATCACCATTGTCCTACGAGTGTTTTCAAATTACCGAGGCAAATCATTCTTCAGCCCTCTGCATTCCAGACGATCGCCAGTTGTTTTGATGTCTGCCGCCCGGCTTGTACAGTTTGAAAGGATTGTGTTATGATTACCAGGACCAACGGTAGATTTAATAGCTCCAGCTGATGGGCATTCAGTGGCCTCTATCAACCGCAACGCTCAAATGCTTATGCAATGAGGGTAATGGTGAAACGTTTTCAATCTATACGCCAAGCGCGACGAATCACAGAAAACATCAGCTGCGTCGTACCGGATGAACGAATGAGGGTCACACATACAGACGAATCTGAAAAGTTCACCGGATGGAAGGGAGACATGAATGACGTTTAAGGAAACAATTGTAACAACATCAAATCGTTCCATTCACCATAAGTGGGCGGTTACGCACTCAGTGTAAGCTCGTGAAAATGCTGCAAGTCTGGGGGGGAAATGCACTTGACATGGAGTACGTTTGTCTGATAGTTGCGGGCTGAGCGTCGAATTACATTCTACTCATTTTTGGTTCAGGAACGCAGTCCAGTTTTAGTTCCCATTGAGCTTGTTAAATGTACATCTGCGTTCAACCCTGGCAGTTCCGTTCTGTATATCAAGTTAGTCGTTCTCTCAACCGGTAACACGCCTTTCGGATACAGTGGTAATGGACACGTCAATATTTTTTAAAGCCCCATTATTCACATGATCCTAAATTCTGCGAATAGCCTGCAACTCTCCTTTCCCCTGTGGTAGAGAAGTTGCGCCCTTTCGTGCTCTCCGAACAACTGACTGTTACGACCCCCTGAGAGAGGAAGGCAAGAACGGACAGGAAGACCGCGAGCAGTACCTCGATCACGAATGAAAAGCAACGATATCGCAAACGATACGAATAACCGGAGCGCAAGTACTCGGACTCAACTCTTGCAACTTAGAACCCCTCAACAAGAAAGGAAAAAGACGGCCTTCAAATGAGCTTTATTTGCTGCTCAGCCCGAAGGCCAAACAATGGCCCAAAACGGCCGTATTTATAGGTTTTCGATGGCTTTGGTCCTAGGACACTGAACGGGCCCATCAGAAACAAGCGCGCGAACTCGAATTTTCCAGAATGAAGGCGGACATTCGAGTTCTCAAAATCGAAGCATCTATTTCCCTTGGGAAATATGGCGAGTTTTTTTGGGAAAAAGTGCTTTTCCCAACACTGACACTGATTCGATGACGTTTTGATTGACCTTAAAAAGACTTTTAGAGTGGCCCTTGCCAATTAATCAAAAACGCCCCATTCGCCGTTAATTTCTGGCTGAACTCATTTGCACGTGGACAAATGAACTCGTCAGGTTAACATAAACCTGCTTAAGATGAACAGAGTGACAGCGAAAACAACCTACCGCATCAGTAGGCCAACAGGAAACAGTGGTCTCAGAATGCTACTCTATTTTATAGACCACACGATGACCAAAGGGCGGTTATGGTCTCTTGGGTGTACAACAACCAAGTTTGGGTCAATATAAGTAGCTTGCATCGATGGTTGGAGGGACTTATCGTTCAAAGGAACAAATCAGCCTTACTATTTCCCAAAAACAGGTGATTTTAGAACCGCCCAACCTGAACGACCATTACGATCCTGCTTTCCCTCTTTTTACTGACCGCACGTTTACGTCGGATACCCTTGAACTTGGAATGACCTGAAGAAGGTTCTGCGTCACAGATGAAACGTTGACATATCCAGCCACTCATGTTTACCGGAGCATATGACAATGACCTGGGCCGTCGTTCGGCGCACGCTGTCACGTCGGGTACCGTTCGTAATCAGAGATTTAGTAGCAAGACGCATCCGACCAAAGAGGCGACATATNGCCTTCTCGCTACAATATGTTCATGTCAACGAAACAGTCATGGACCTCATCTATCACAACCCCGTTGTTGTCCGATAGCTTGGTGGTTTTACTCACCTGCTGGTGGCCTCAACACAATGTTTGGTGAGGTAAGTATTCACGTGGCATACGGTGCGCGTGATCCAACCACCACAGACTATTCACTTTTGCCAGCTCACCAAAAGATTGCGCAATCGAAGATATGGGCAACACGCACCGGCAAAAGGCCCCGTCGCCGATGCGGAGGTAACGATGATCAAATACAGTAATTCGGTTGGTTTTTTATAATCCGAACCGTAAAGCAAGCCGGATTGTGCACAGGCACTATGCATTCTTCTTTCTAGCTATAACCGGGAGTATTTACGACGTTGCAGATGCCGTGGTTTAAGAAAGATAGCACGGGCCTTCGCCAATTTTTGCGATATCTTTTACCAACGATGTTAAAAGTTGCCAAGATGATGCTGTCCAAGTACTCGAAACGATCCAGTCTCAAATGAACTGCTAACAATAAAGTGGGTGGGAATGAGAATATCTCAGTCTTGATATAGCACGTAGCATATGGAAGGAGCAAGGCTCATTCCATAAAGACCAGCTCGAGTATTCGCCTTGTTTATCATAGTATGTATGGATTTGGTAAAGAAGTTAAGCAGAATAGTGACCTTTGCAATGCCGTTAGCCTAGTTCCAGTAGGAAACTTGAAACGCGGATCACTGAGGTACGCAAGAGAAAAGCTACAGTGCAAACGATGTATGACGTGTAAAAACGGTGAAAAATGAAAGAAGAAAGAACAATGTGAGGAGATATGAGATAGAGTCGTAACGATGCAAACGGAGACTCGCAACACGAGCACCATCGGTTTCTGTTCTTCGCCAGCATCTTTAACCAACGATGTTCAGTGTCCTTTGGACCCTAGTCAGGAAGCCCGGAGTGATGTACTGAAGTAAGTGCCTTCATACCCCGAGCCCAAGTCAAGTGCTGACTACTACGCTACCGTTTACAATCTAATGCATCATTCGCAAATAATGCACGACGGGACAGGCGTTGAGTTGGCATTTGCAAGATGTGATCAAGTCAACGAAGCCTGTGAGATGGGATCATTATGCTTAGGGGTCGACACAATTTATCCGTCCTGAAGACCCGCCGGCGAACTTCGTCACTGCTGACATTGTGTTCCCATCAAACACAGCTAACACTTCGGAGAAAACCAATGTTCGAAAACAGATTCTCTATGAACATCCTCCGCTTGAACAGACCAGGTTTCGAAGCCATTGAATAGGACTGCTCACATGGTGGCATTATACACTCGGCCTTTCGTAGAAAGATTGAGATCATGCCGACGATACAGATGGCGTAAGTTGACAAACACCATCCCAGCCTTTGAGACCTCATTAAACAGCACTGATACAGGTCCCAAGGTACGCGAACTTCTAAACGATTTCCAACTGATCACCACCAGTGGTGAGAGAAGGCACAGAGTCCTAGCAATCTTGCAAAAGCACCTTGCACTTAGTGGGTGCAAAGGCCATGCCAAACTGAGGAAGTAAAGCCTCTAATCCGTCCAAGATGTTCTGAGCTCTCTGTGAGCCATCAAAGATTAGGGCGCTGTTTGCTTACTTTGTCTATTGAAACTGAGTGCCTGAGAGCAAATTTACACCATTCCATTCACAGTATGTCGGTGCACACTCTAGGATCTGGTAGACTGCCGTTATATCAAACAGCCTTCAAAACTCGAACGGTCCCATCATGAAAACCGGTGGACTCGCGGTTCAACATAATAAATAATTGGAAGAGCGGAATTAAGAAATTCGCTAACCCATTAGCACAAGATGACTCCCGACCACAAGGGATCTATTATTTGCGACCTGATATACCGAGAGTATGGAAGACGAGTACATCGCAATAAGTAGCTACAGTATTACAGTGCAATGGAAACTCACGGAAATGTTATCTTTGGAATCTGATAACCTAGTAACAGCAACCCAACCACCAGTATTGGAAGCTTCTGTCCCTTCTATCAGTGAGGAAGAACAGGAGGTCGGTGAAGGAATTAAACTCCCCGTTACTGGAGCATAGTTGTAAGGATCCATTTCACGATAGAGTGCGTGAGAAGCCTCACTGCCAGTTGTGTCACTAATCCAACTTACGGAGTTGACTCCACCAAATTCATTCGAGTGCACTTCCACTGGAGTCCCAGCAAGTGCATCATCTAACAGTAAAGGCGAACGGCTTCGAGAAACAGCCTGTAGAAGGAGAAACAAAAACGACGAATTAGATATAAGACGTTACCTACCTCAAACAAAAATACGTTGAAGAGTGAACATGCATTACACAGTTTGGGAAAGCGCTTTCCATAATGGATGATGTGAAGAAAGGGGGAGGGTGATAAAGAAACAAACTGAGAAGAGTTTCAGATTGCGAAATATAGATTTCAGTTTTCTCCTGATCTTCTTTTAGGCTGATTTGCTAAACTCATATGGTTGAACGAATCGAAATAACCGGATCAAGTTTTGGGCAATACTGGAATAATAGTTATTAAACGTTCTGTTGTGACTTCTGAGTTTTATGCTTGTGTACTGCATGTTAAGTGATGAGGGTGATAAGCTGAAGTTTAGGAATTAATGCCTAGCAAAAATGAAACATGTACTGTTGAGTAATAACTAATGGCTTCCGTTTTTTGACGCTTTTAGCGAATACACACACCGGAATCGATGTCGTTTCTGTGCGGAGTTATCAAGCAATGCAAAGACAGTAAGGTGATTTGGGCGACTGACGATAACATTCAGGGGGCAGTTGGATCTCAAGCATCAACACAAGAAACGGCTCAGACTCTACGAGCATAAATGAAGCCCAGCGATTCAACTGTTAAACAAACAGTAGCGTTCAAGAGTGGAGAAATCCAAGATAAAATGTCAACTTATCTAACGCATTCTATTGCACTGAAGAGTTTGCCGAGTTCTAATCAAAAGAATTCGTGCACACTGTAACTACAGCGTCAACGGGTCTTATGGTTTGTTCAACGAAATCGAAGAGCAATCCGTATTGTAAAAAAACACTTACGTTAATCACCCCACGTGAGCTTTCGATATCAGAATCGAGAGAGTGCGTGCAACCTGTGCCAGTACATCGCAGTTCAGGCAGACACAACAGAAATTGGCCCAAAGTAGATGGTGCATAATCGTGGTTTGGAGTTGTCACCAAACTATTTCGAAGGGCTGCAGCTGTGTAAGAAAAAGCATGCATGTGCCTAAATGATATTGCTTTCGCAGCAGCTTGTTGACTGTAATGACAGGCGTAACAAAAGTACCGCTTTTTTCCTTTCAAAAGGAAATCTCCTCACCAGTTACCAGCAATAACGATACAGCCTGCTACAATAAACAGTTGCAGCTTAGGCTGACGTCGGTACAGCCGGTCTGGATGACTGCTGAAACTCAGATATTCAATCATGCTGGTTAATTCCGGCGTTCGAAAACTAAAGCAAACTGGCCAAAAACACTGACTCGAATGTTGGGAACCTTTGTCACAGGAGGTTTCACCGTACTAAAAACTACTCCCAAGGTTCCAGCAGTAGGTGAATATCCCTATCCCCGTCCGTTGAGTCATGATGTGGCTTCAACTCCGAGCCAAATTGGCATTGGGATTGTGTTTAGCGCTGACACAGAATCCGCTTTGATTAGCCGAAATTCAGTCAGCAACTGATTTTCTGCCGTAAGGTTAGAATTTGAAGTGACCGCTCTGATAAATCACGTCTGCGTGTAGTTGCAACATATAACCAATTGGTCGTGAGGCAAACAAACAAAACCGAAGTTCATCAATGTTTAGCAGGCCTTTAAAACACAACAGTATGGATATAGTGATCCTAGTCAGCAACCTGAACGCACGGGTTGGCGGACAAAGAGCTGAACCCGCCCTAGGTGGCAAGCACTCCGAGGCTACTCGCCGCACGGAAAGTAACATCCAGCACGGTGTTCAACAGGACATCAACATCCGGTACTGTAAACGCCCACTCACCCTTCGACGACCACTGTCGCCTAAATACCAGTGGACTAAGAAAGGATCAGGTAGGCAGCAATCAGTGTTGAATGTAAGTCAATCTGAAGCACCTACTTGTACTCTGACTGTGTGAAAATCGGTGACGAAGCCTATATGCATTTCGAGTGACATCCACAGCACAGCCAGAAACCAATTAGGGCAATAAGCGGGCGTAAGGGTCTCAAAACCCTACAGTTTGTTGACATTGAAAGCTGCAAACCCATCGTTAAGAGATAAAGAGGCTTGGCTGGCGCACAGTCGCAATAACACGCATGGCGGATACCACCCTGATTGGTTTCCAATTTTTTGACTTTTGGACTGTTGTCTTGAACGTAACAATGTTCGCCGGTGGATTCCGATTAGAGCTAACGATAAACTAGTTTCAAAAAGAACTAAAATATAACTTACGAATTATGTCGAAGAGAACCGACAGGCATGGCGATCAGCATGCGCAATAGAGATGGAATCAACCGTCACATTTCGTAACTGGAGGAGACTATCCCAGCGCATCCGAGCCACTAGAGGTAAACACAAACTAGAGGCGAGTGACGCCCAAGGAAGCCAATAAAGAAAACCACAGTTTGTGGGACTAAAACGAAGGCTGGGAGTGACATCTCGTAAGAACATGCCAGTGGAAGACATTACGTGCGAAATAAGGCCGAAATTTTCAGATGAAATTTTTAAAACGCCCCAAGACGTCCGATGTAAATGAGCTTCCGGCATTCCACAAAGAAAGCGGCCATGCTCCAAAATACAAGCAGACTGAAAGCATAGAAATGAGCAGAACATCCTACTTGGATGGAACTCTAGCACAATCACCCACGTTCTCAAGAGAAGTAACGGGCACACAAGCAACGAGGAGTATGTATGGCCACAATCACACAGAAGACGTAGAGCATTTACTCTACGGCTGCGAAACCTGACACAATCATGCATAAGAAGCCCAGTTTTGATTTACGACCATCAGTGTCTTCAAACCGTTGGCAGCGTGTGGTGAAAACACAGTCCTGGCAGTAATGAAGTTCGGTATCGTCTTCATGATGGACAGATTTTGTTGACCTCTAGAGAATGGTGACCTCGTCTCATAGGTTTCGTTGGCACACACCTGTTATGAATGTCATATCACCGCTTGTCACATCATGCTTCATTTGGGAGTCGTGGTTTTGGCTAGAAGTGGCAGGCTGGCCACCAGCGTATGGTTTATGTTCGACTTATGACGACATTAACTATAGTCATGTATACGCGTACACATATATATGTGTAATTGTGTAAAAGACGAAGATCAAGTGGTGGGTATTTATTGTGAAGTTTCAAATGCAAATTAGGATCCGTTGTCAAACAAAGTGATGATGGAAAACTTATACAACAATGCAATGGCTAATAGGGTTCAAGCTGTGAGACATGGCCCTATGGTTGTTGAGGCAGCACCAACGCTGTCTTCTGAGCAAAGAGAACGAACGTTATAAAAACCACCCCTTGAACATTCTGACAACCCAACGACTTTTCATTACCACCGATTGGGACATCATCAAACAAGATGGAGGAATGCTTTATTGCTACGAAGTCTAATGTGAAATCAAGCACATCTGACCTTCAACCAGTCAATCGGACGGACCGTCGTTTTGTATCGTCATTACTGCATGTGTTTTCCCCGTGCTTCATCGTTCTTGACCAAAAAACACAAACTCGTTCAACTTCGTTTACAATTTCTGGATGTGCAACCCGGAACAAAACTACAGAACTCAATAGTTTGAAGACGATTATACCAAAACTGTGTTAAACCGACTAAATCAGTTACGTTGTACCAGTGGAAAGTTACCGTACATCTATGTGTACAATTAAGATAAGTACAAAAACGACTGCGATGGAATTATAGGACCATATCATGAGTATACACAACTCTCATGTGTACATGTGGCTCACAACTTTGACACGCTTCGGAAAAAAACAATGCACCATGAGTACACAAAACAAAGATGTAACAGATGACAAGGTGTGGACAACTTATAGATGGACAGATAATCCAGCAGTACAGGAGCAACCACTTCGGTATCAAAAGAAAAGTGTGAATGCACGTTATTTTTAAGCGAGCCACATCACGGGAAGTAACGTTTCGTGATACAAAACAGCATCCAGTTGTTTGTAGACCTCCAGATGACTTCAAAAGTCCCTTTCTGAGAGGTCTACCTTTACATATGAACAGAAAGTAAGTAGATACCTGAAAACGATTCCAGTAAAAGAAAAAAATCTATCAAGTGAAAGCAACAGCAACAAGGAGTGAACTGGAACTAAATCGAAGATCGCGTAAGGCACATCTGTAAGAACCGTAAAAACGAAGGTTAAACGGCGAACTTCAAACGATCACGAGCACATTAGGCAACATTGTAGCGGAATTACGGCTTTCAGTAAGGAGAGACAATTAAGCCTGAATAATTTTCACGGCAGGCGTTGCTGAAGTGGCATTTACAGAATGAAGTGAGTTTTGGTAATAAGACAAAAGAACATTGGCGATTTAAGCGGTATTTCGAAAAGGTGAGTTGGTTAGACATTGCGAATGAATAGCAATGGATCTATCCGTATACAAATACACAATAATTTTGATAAACATGTCTCAGAAAAATACGCCATCAGGGCAACATCACCACTACAAAGGCCTTGAACCTGACAGGGAAGGTACTGTGGCTGGGGTCGCCTTTTACCTTAACGGTAGGTGGAAAAAAAAACAAGAAACCGTGAGTGCAGGCATGCCATTGACCGCGGACAGCGCTTTTAAACAGCGATTTGGGTGATCACGAGGAACCCAGCCAGATAAGCGATACGTACCCACCATTGTGGAACAGTAAGTCTCTACATTTCGTGACCACGTTGTTGCTTGACCACCATGTGGTTTTACCCAAATACTCGTGAACTCAATGTATAATGCCTGGTACGGCAAACGCTCAGCTGGTATACGGAGTGCATGACTCAACCATCGTAAGCTGTGCAGCGTGATCAGGTGACCATTTGACCACTCATCCCGACCGTTCCAGAACACGCGCCGCCGAAAGGCCGTGTTACTCACCCGGTCAGTCCATCTGCTGTAGGCTAATTGGTGAAGACAACGATGATCAAACACATCCGTATAGACAGCAACACAACAGTGGTTCTCATTGATAAGCAACTGCCACACAACCACGAAAAAAAAGTAAACCCTAGCCAAGAAGAGAACAAAATAAGGGTAAGAGAACAAACCTAACTAATGAGAATGGCTAAGTCTACATTCAAACATTTGGTAGCAAAATGCCCACACCTTGTAAACAAACAAACAACCCAATCATAAGTGGAATTAAGCCGTCATCAGCAGGACAACTTCCTTACGGCTTTTATTGCTTCGTCTCATTGAGTACACTGAATTCGCAGACCACTCGGTCAAACAACAACATTCATGCCACTGACCTCAAATAGCTACCAGCTCACCTAACTTCTTCAACCACCGACTCTGTGAGTCACAAGGTCTCCAGCATGGGAGGCGAACCCGATCTACAGTGGCCAACCCCTTCATGAACAATTTCACTCCTCTACTTTGGGTCATCATCTGTCCACCTTGCACACTGCGCCAGTCGAGACGACTAGCTGGCATCCTTAATACATGACCTAACCATCTTGCATCCTTAATACATGACCTAACCATCTAAGTCTGTGCAAACATAATCATTGAACGATAGAACTCGTTTGACAATCACTACCGAACAGCAGCCTACTAATCTCTTTGTTGCGCACTCATTGGTGCTACCTGGTGCGAGCGATCGGACGCAGACATCGGTAGTGAAAGGCATGGAGACGGTTCACGTCTTCTGCTATGGGCGGTGATGTCTATCGCTGCTGTAAAGTATTACTGTCGTCCTATATAAACGATCGTTAGATCTCAGAGATACCTCGCTGCCGCCAGAGATGTCTTAGATGGCCAATTACTGCCTCAACCTCAGAGATACGCACTTCAATTCCACTTTCTACATCTCCGCCAATGCAGCCTCCCAAGTATACAAACCCATCAACGACCTCCATGACGTCACTATCTAACGCTGAATTCACGTAGTCTCAGCATTCTCGTACGAGCACTTTGCAATTTGAGGCTGCAAAACGCCTTCCGAAGCGATCACAAGAATGCGAAACAGCCACTAGCGCTGTTTGTGCTGCTTGGAAATTATCAAATCGCAACACCTTGTTATCAGCCTAATCAAGATCAGTCTTCCACCAGGTGGGAGATCCATGCCAGTATCTTGTGGACTTCATAGAGAGTCCTCCCGTATTTCGTCCGAGAGTGGACAGCCTTGACGTACGCCACTCCTGGTGCTGTAACTGTCAGACAGTTCACCGTAAACCCCAACCTGAGCTGAAGTATGGAAATGAAGCGCAGACAGTACTTTCCCATAGCATTCGGTACATCCTCGCGTTTGAGCAGCTGTAAAACTAAATATCGGTACAATGAATTGAACGCACCCCTACGGTCAAACACAGCAAATCTTCATCGCGAACATACCACATTTCGGAACCACAGAACAAATCAGAACACACACAAGCATTATACACCCTTCCTTTTAGCGAAGACCCCAAGTCTTTCCGATGCCACAGATGATGCACATTGGCAAAGCAACTCGTACCTTGATTATCCTCACTGATATCTCATTAGTAGCATTACAGGCTGACGAGATAATGCTACCTAAGTATGCGAAAGTGTCCACGCGGAATGCCTGCAACAAAGAAGGGAGTGGGAATGCACTTTGAAGATGTGAAGCGCAGTCCATGAGAACCAGCCCGGTCATTCATCTTGTTCAGTGCGGTCTGCATGTCTCCGGCAAAGGGGCTAATTAAAGCAATGTCACCCCTTAACAAATACCGGTCAATCTGTCGTCACGAAGCCCAAAATCAAGCTCACTGGGTTCTTTAAGTATACCTTCCAGAATGCCAGGAATCTTTTACTAGCCTCAATTGCAGCTTAGGTCTTCCCGTTTGGCTGACTGTGGTACGAACTGCTTATTCGATGCCCAAACTTATATCTACCTGCAAACGCCTTGAATGCCGCGCACACAAGCTAAGGTCCATTATCAGAGAGAAATACCTCGGGTATGTCACAGCGAGCGAAGTGAGCACGCAGTATGTTGACAACTGCACCTGCGATAGTACTGCCTAGACATTCAGTTTCGAAATAATCCGAAAAATAGTCTATCGTGACCAGGTACTGTTTTCCGCCATGTGCGAATGCACAGGCCGCAACCAGTTGCCAGGGTTTCTATGCATGTTACCTCAGCAGCATTGTTTTCTCCACTAGACAAAAGTCATGCCTTCTGAAAGTTTCACGTTTCGCTACAAAATCCCTTACCTTACTAAACATGTCTGACCAACAGTAGAGTACTTTTGCTCTCCGAGCACAGCTGTTCACTCCAGCATGTGCTACATGGACTTGTTCAATGAACTTCTGCTGCAAATCCTTCGGGATGATTAAGCTCTCTCCTTTGAACACTATTCTCTCTACCTGCGCAAATTGACCACAGTCCTCGAAAAATACTACCAGTTCTTCGGACAGATTCTAGTTATCTTGTGGCCAGCCACCCTTCATCACGACTAAACTTTTTAAGCACTTGATAATTTTTCGTCGCGTTCTGCAGCTCCACAATCTTGTCTATCGGTTTAATCCTGCAGTCCATTGAAGCGATGGTCTCAAACTCAGAATCATTCGTCGCAGCACCGAGAGAGCATCAGCGATGTGCAGTTGGTCTCCGGTCTGGTAGACTAGCCCGCATTCGTCCTTTTGTAGTCTGATCTTCACCCACTGTAGACGTCGGGGTGTGGCACTCAGCGAATTCTTCACCAATGCCATCAGAGGTTTGTGGTCAGTGTGTATCACTCTGTCTCTTTCGAATGTGTACGTGTTCAAACGTTCCAAAGCAAAAACCAGTGCCAACATTTCCCTTTCTACTTGCGCACACTTTTGTTCCGCATTCGAAAGACTTCGGTTTCTGCAGTCAACCGGTCTCCCCTGTTGTAGTAGCACAGCTCCAAGGCCTGACTGAATGCTATCACACTGGATTACCACAGGAAGTTCCGGATCATGATATGCCAGTACCGGAGCTATCGAAACTAACCCTTTTACATCGTCAAACGCTGGTTGCTGACCTTCACCTCACATCTATGCGACGCATTTGTGTGTAAGTTACCGGATTGCACGCATTATGTCGGCAAACTTCGGGAGAAATCGACCCAGGTAATTGGTCATGCCATTAGGAAGTGAAACTGCTTTGGTGTCTTCGTGGAGGCTGCATGCTCTTGATCGCATTCACTTTGTCCGGATCGACCATAAAACGTCACTTCTGTTGCCTGAAAAAAGATCTTATCTGGTGATAAGGCTATTCTCTGCGACATGCACCGTTTTAGGAAAGCCCCAAATTCCGGTCGCGCTCCGTACTCGTGCTTCCGTATATCAGCACACCATCAGCGACACAAGTCGGTAATTTGGATTGGTCTAGCCCCAGAATTAGACGTTTGCGAAGAACATTGGTCAACAATTTCGGTCCAGAAGATAAGCGCAGCCTTCAAAATGCCTAAAAAGGGTGCCAAACGTGGTTAGGTTGCTGGATTCTTCATCCAGCACCAGATACCAATGCGCGGAAGACAAATCAAAATCCGTAAGAAACGGGTAAATATCGTTTAGAGTCCGCAACTTGTATTGTTCCCTTCGGAGTGCCGCACTCATTGGCCTGATGTCAATGCACACACGACTACCACCAGACTTCTTTAACGTTACTGCAACCTGGCTGACCAAATCGGTAGGTCCATCTACTAGCGTTATTAGTTCCAGCTCGGATAAACGATTCAACTCGTTCCTAAATTTCTCACGGATGGCTAACGAAACTGCGCTGGCTGGTAACGCAATCGGTACGGCATACTCGGCTACAGAAAGAATAACAGTATCTGATAAACAACCAAAGATGGAATAGAACACAAGTAAGTACTGATGGGACAGTTGGGGAATCTCTAACAAGAAGAAAATTGTCGCAATGAAAGGTCACAAAGTCCATTGTCTGAATGGCATCCAAACCGAGAGTTAATGCTGAATCGCCTCCCACAACGAAGAAATCAATAACATAAGAATTGCCATCCTTCGGACTTCTGATCGGCGCACGTGCTTTCCATAATACGTGTGTTTTCGCTCCATCCCATGTCCACAGTTGCATATCGAACGGCTCCATGGTGGATGTTTGGAGATAACCTACTGGTGCATTGACAGATGTGCCAAAATATAACTGACATCGCCCTCGTTTGTCTTCAATAAGAAGCTCCGACGTAAATCTCTTTTGATGTAGGTGTGTCTCGAACATCAGTCGGTGCTTGGACTTCTGCCTCCTAATTGATGAGACTGACGGATGGTAACCTGCGCTGCTTGGCGAAATGGTTCATTCGGTACGTCGTACAAGTTTTCCCGAACGATGTCGTTCATGACCTCCGCCACAAAACAGGCAGCGGTACACTGCCAGTACCACTTATGCTTGGCTAGTCGCGTTGAGCGCCGCTCCACTTCCACTGTTAGAGTTTTTCATCCTCCGCACAGAAGCCGCTTCACTGCTGCGAGTATCGATATACTGGGCAAGCGTTAATTGTTTCACCCTCAGCAGTCTCACGATCACTGCAGCGTTCTGAAGGCCGAGAGCTATTCGATCAAGTATGAGTGTCCACCATGTGTTTGCAAACATTGCCAGTACTAGCTAGCTTCTCCAGTGCCGTCACATACTGGTCGACAGATTCCTCTTGATTACGGTTCTTGTGGGAGAAACGGGAACGCACAAAAGTTCCGTACGCATGGCTAAGTGATCACTGCACTCAGGTCGCTCTTGTCTTCAACGTAAGCAAAAGTCACGTTCACCAAGATCTGTCTTCCACCGTCTCCAAAGCAATGTCGAAACATCCCCAGTTAGTAGTCTTTCAATCCAGACAAATTGCTCAGCACAGCGAAGTCATCAAACTTCTGACTACACATCCGCCACGCTTCTCCAACCGGTCGCTGTCCGTCACTTTCAACGCCTCCAAAGGAACGACTGAAATCGCATTCGATGAATTGCCCTAGAATCTACATGCGAGCTTCATCGTCCTCTGACATTACGTTCTGTGCTCGCCTACCGAACCGAGGAAACCAGAACAACAGTCTGAGCGGCACTAAGCTACTTCAATTTATTAGAAAAACCACCCATTTTATGGAGAAACGAGAGTACTGCTATTGGGTGGCAAGTGTTTGTGCGTTCTGATTGGTCAGTTAATTGCCGCGTCCCACGGTCTTGCTTTGAACAACACAGTCGTTTAAGTCTGATACACTTTCAAACAGCATCTGATTACCGTTTCTGACTGGTTGGCGCCGATCGGCTACAATCCCGTCAACAGCAGCTTGTGAGCGAATCCTGACTGGCTGGACCTTCTCCAGTCAGAAAACCGCTCCAGTCCGATCCCATTACACTAAGTGCCTTTTGAGCTCTCCAAACCGTTTCGTTAGTTCTGACTTCTCCCCATCATCCTTGAAAAGAAAAGAAGAAAGGGGGTCTGGTTCGAGAGCTTTGTCGCAATTCAATTACTTGAGCTCCAGGATCACTTCTGTTCCCAACGAACAGCCATTTAAAACGTGATGGCTGGAAATTCGGACCCTGTCGCCTATAAGTTTTAGCCGAAACCAGTTGAGCTGTGTCTTCAAGATGTTCAGCCTACCTGTGAGGTCAATGCGATTGGCTGACGATAACTAAAACATCTTTCTTATATATGGCCTCACTTATACCAACTCGACGACCTATACAACCAAGAGTCGAAGAAAACGGCTTTGTTTTGTTCCAAACAAAAAAGGGCCCGTTTCCCCTCTTTCCACTGTCCAACCAAGTGGTGTTCGCGGTTTTGTGCAAGCCTTTAATCAGCTTACGTTCAAGTTCCTGATGGTAGTCATCGCATGCAATTAACTGGAATCGAGCGACGACTGTTCACAAGGTTCAGATTCGGCGTCACCGGCGACTCTTTGATAGAAACGCTTGGATCGACAGTTGTTTAGAGGTGAATAACGGCGCTAAAATCATACACCGGCGCACATCGAGCTCCAGACTTGGGAGAGCAGTTTGCTGAACAATATGCAAGAGAGTGCGGGATATTAAAAGTGCCAATATTTACCAATTGTCTTGGCATTAGAAAACAATAATCACCGACGGCACAGGGATGATAGAAAATTTGGACGGCAAAATAGCAAGAAACCGTAACGGATAAATAATTCCATTGTCAAGAGAACGATAACTTCTGACACTTCCCGGTCGTTTATGCCTCGGAAAGGAGCTAAACTGAGCGGCCCAACTCCGAGTACCTGACTTAAGAGTGTAACCTGCAAGACTATAAGATGGGGGAACCCTATCTGAAGCCAATGACTAAATACGCTGACTCACTTGGCAGTAAGGGGGTTTGCCTAGCACAGGGATACATTAGATAAGCAATCTACGTCAGATGCTGGTCAATGTTGCGTACTGGATTTATTCAAAGCAACATAAGGTTTTCGAATAATACCGGATGTTTCTCGGCTGTATTGGATAATATACCGGCGGTCACAGTGAACTTTCGGGTGATCAGAGTGTCCTTTGTTTGAAGGCAACTTTTCCAACCGTCTTCTTCCTGTCTAAGAAGACAGCAGTGCCATAACCATAAAAATAGTTCCGTTGTACGCTCGCAAGTCTGTGAAGCACTACCTAAGCATTCCTATGCAGTCAGTCGTGTGAAATGCAACCTTTCCCTGACTGCTCTCCTTTGGCCTGTCTGACGAAATTGCACTTAGACAGACCGAAGTCCTAGTCACCATTGCCATTCGCATCGATGCAGTGTATGAGCCTGACCACCACATCAAGGTAGCAGAATAGGGTAATATAGTTTTATAATCAACACAATCATTTGATTAAAACGTGAAGTAAATCAAATGCCACTCGACGACAAAAAAGCAACCAAGTCTAGTCAACCCGTTCATGAGACGGTTAAAACATTTGACCAGTCTTTACTCAATGTGAAGGTCATGGTTGATGGTGAGTCAGAGAGCAAGAATCCAAAGACGTTTAAAGGCTTGGACGAACTTCTCTTGACAACACAACATGGAACAATTTAATGCAACTGCGATCACCTCAGTCACCGCCGTACTTCGGCGTTGTGCCGACAATGACTGCTGTTCGGATGTTTTGCAGACGAGCTGGGTTCACTTCGTTACTCGTGTCAGCCAAATATTCGGCGACTGTGCTAAGTATTGAATTGTTGATTCCACTCTGAAACCATGTTGGGTAGCAGTTCGATATGGGAGTTCGGTCATTTGCTCAGCTTGGGGACGTTCGTTCGATTTTATGTCAAGCTGCTTCCTTGTGTTCATTATACTCCGCTGCAAATTGACAAGAGACGAAAACTACCACATTTTGGACGCGGATAGACAACTTATCTTACAAAATACCATGCATGCAGTTGTGAAACAGGATCATGATGTTGCAATATAGAAGGTTCTCTGTGGTACGTTTTGGAGCATACAACTGAGGTCTATTGCTTAAGCGCCTCTGATTGTCTCACCACTCCAGACGGTTCTGTTCGCACGGACTGTGGGACCTGAAAAAAAGGAGGGTTTTTTCCAATCAACTTCTTCCGTGCAATAACCGTCCGGAAAGTACACGAAGTTACTGTTACCCTGACAGGTCATTTCATTCATTTCTATTTTCTTCCAAGCCAAGATAACTCTTCAGCATTAACTCGCGTCCTGACAGATACGCCAGCAAACTGCCTTGATGAGCACTTTTGAGTTTGAAACCGGACACCCGTTGCCTCTGAAGAGCGCAGCTACGATTCTCATTCTTATTCATTCATTTATAACGGTCTTGGGTTTGGTAAGAAGGTACTGTAGCTCGCGCCACCTCTCACATCAACAGTGACCTGAATCAGTAGTTCATTCCCAAATTTTCAGGGCAGGATGTAGCTCAACCTCGTCGTCCAAAACGGGAGGGAATTGCACCCGGCTCCGAGGCAGAGTAACGCCTGCCCGAATAGATGCTAGTGAATGACCGCTTATGCGTTTTGTGCAATACCTGTTGATATGGTCCGCAAGGCTGATGTTTATTTGCCAGACTTGCGTGTGTCCGACATACAATACTAAACCCCGAATATTGACAAAGATGAAAACGTACTACAAGACCGCCCTGTACAGTCCAGCTGCAGCGCCCAATGTCAATGCAACCATCAGCCGCCAGTAGTATTGTGGTGACCGCAAAAGACGTTTGGGCTGTGCAGTTGTTTATTGCACGAACTACCGTACAGGTTATGTTAAAGCATAGAACTACGAACATATACACTCATTTTCACGGCTGACATTCACAAAAATTGGGTGGCAGTACATTGCCATTCACCCAGGTGGCACTTCCCCATAGTGCGTACACACCCATCCCGACAGTCGCATCTGGCCCACCGTCTTCCTGACGTTGTGGCTTGTCCTTTAGTTCCCGAATGTACGCACTATAATACTCATAAACGAACCTGCCTGTTATACAGCAATATTACTGCACTAAGGACCGTCGATTAATTTGAGGTAACCCCCCTGATTACCACCTAGTTTCTACCAGCTTTCTCATATCGTCTACTCATGAATTGTCCACCCGGAAATGTATTGCTGTCGGCTGGAACATGTACGAGCAGGTTGCACGAGACGTTCGTCAAACACCGCTGATAATCAAGCTGCCTAAAACATCGGCAGCCTGGTTCAAATGAGCGCTGGGCAGATATTAAGACAGCTATGTGAATCTGTCCAGAAGAGGTCCGTTCCAAAAAAGGACTGTGGATATAGCGAAAGTGGGTTTCTGTTCATGTAGTGTACTTTGTGAACAAACGCTGACTGATCCCTTTGATTTCAAATATAGTAATGACCTCCGTAAAACAAAATGTGAACGTATGATGAACATGCGTAAAGATCGCGAATCTACAACTGGTTGAGGCGACCAGGATGATGAATTGGATGATTCAAGGAACACGTCAGCCGGTATGAGCCAGCTCATTTGGACTGTATATGATAGGAATTATGACGTTCCTTGCTATCCTCTGTCAACCACTGAAAAGGCCTTAGGGCTTAAACTATTGAAAAGTGATAAATTCCCAGGTCCCGATCTTCTAGTTTCACTGCTCTACAAATGTGGTTATTACCACCTGTTCTGATCACTCTTTTGTTTCACATGGAAGACCGATGTGTCGTCATCCGTGCTTATCGATAGTAATTTCGATCTCCAGAAGGTTTTCAGATATCACGTAGTAACCACAGAAGTACCACCTTTGTTACCAACATACGCAGTGTACTCACGAAGTTTCACAATAATGAGACGCCTGAAACATGCAGAACCAAAAAGCGAAGGTAGCCAAGCTTCCTAATAGTTTACGGGTGTACCAATCCATTCTCTGAAACGCACCGGAGCATCAGCATTCCAAGTCTCAGTCAACGATTGCAAAACTTTTGGACTGAGAAGCGGCTTTTGATTGGGCTACCCGACGAGTCCTATGAAGTTAATTCTATAGCAAAGAAGTCCATTTAAGATGTCATCTTATTGAAATAACTGTGCCCGCTCCAGGCGCCCCGTTTATTTGTATACAGATAACCTGGGAGCTTTTTGTTCCGAACAGCCTTTAACAGGGGAGGCTTTGACCTCTCATTTTTCAAGTGTGATGAGTGAAATCTTGGGAGTGGCACCCGGAGGTTCTGGGGTTCTCGGGCAGTAAGCTGACTGATACTGAGTGGACGGAAGACACTCCTCTGCAAAGTTTAGCAGACAGCGTGCGGACAACACTGAACTGGTTAAATAATGTCGTTCGTATGACATCAACTTTACACCCCTCCACCCACAAACGACAGCATTTGTACCGGGTAAAAATTGAGTGACTGGATCAACCATCTTATTTATGGATAGATATACCTCACCTTGTCAAACGAACACCGATTTGTCCCACAGGTTAACAAAATGCATTATTAACACTTTGGAAGTGCATTATCCTGATGCTGAATTTATTAGAAACTACGTCGGTCAACTTGCTACTAACATCACAAGAAATTAGAGTTAGACAGATTTTTGGTATTATTTGACAAGAAACGTCCATGAAGGAACGTCATATTCCGACAAAAATAATGGTGCCGTTTTAATAATGTGTTATATGGGCCACTCTACAGCCATGACCTGAACATGATCGATGACCTCTGGGGTATAATCACTCGATACATGTACTAAGATGTCAGAATCCACAGCTGTATCGCGGAGTCGAGAGAAGACTAAAGGTAAGAATGAGACCATTTGAATTCAATGCATCTTGGTCCAACTATGAACAGCAGGTTGACACGATACACTGAAATACGGAAACAACACTGAAGTATGTCCTGCCAGAACACCTGTAGAACCGGTCTTGCGATTCCGTCATGGTCACTTTTGCAACTTCCTCCAAGCAAAGGGGTACCTACAGACAGTTCACTCTTGACCAGTGATTACCCATCAGCTGGACAAGAAGTAAATACCGCGAAACGTGGCAGAAAAATTGCCTTTAAAATAGTAGTCGCCACGGAGCGTCCCTCAATTTTTGAAGTTAACAGCCTCGCAACCGACCCGCTTACACCAACAAAACTATGACGGCTGGAAGATACAACTCCATTGTAACCACCCGAAAAACGTGATACGCATTCACATACATTGCTTAAGGATTGGACATACCGTGACATTACAACTCTGACACCCACGCCACACGAGCCAAGGTTAGCGTGGGGAACACCATCTGGAAAAACTTGAAAATACCTATAGTGATCAGTGGTATTTTAACAAGTGGTTTCTACTCATAATCCATTTATTCATCCTTACATCGGATAGATATTCGACCGGGCCTTCATTCAGGACAGTTCTTCAGTCTTGTCCATTACGCGGTCAACGTTACGCGACTGCCCGCCTATTTCCTTCGCTTGACCAATGATTCGACTTGTCATATACCCGAAAAAGCGGACAGCTCTTGGGGTAAGCTTTGAGCACTCAGTTCCTCAGTAAACCAGGAAACAATCCAAGTCTGTGGGGTGGACAGATTTAGACTGTGCATCCGGTTTGTAATTCTATTCCCTTCTTACCAAATCAGTTAGCATTCGACTAACTGCCACCCACTTAATGTTACCTGAGCTATGAGTAGTATGCCAATGTCAGCAGCAGGGGAACAGGCAAGTTTACTGCCAGTCCAAAAGTGGTGTGTAGCACTGTGGCATCTATCTCCAAAAGGCATCCTGCAGTACCCCACCCGTGCTACATACAAGGAACTACCACTTCAAATGAGGATATTGCCAACAATCTTGGTAACTAATACCTCAGCGTACTCTCCACTGGATAGGTTGATTCAAAACACCAACCAAGGGACCACAACAAAAAGGTTTCAAAACGTTCATTTCCAAACCAGTTATTACTTTTCGAAAGCTAACAACACTTCAAGACAGAAAGCTCACACATTTTGATTTCGCTTACCGAATGGTAATAAAGCATCGCGCAAAGGAACTGGTGATTTCTCAAACTGGTCGGTGTGCGGAGGCACACTTCTGGATGGTTTGGAAGCACGCACCGTTTCATTCTTCCTGAAAGGCGGTAGTTGCCTACTCATTACGGATCGACTGTATTATTCTCGGTTGGGTTCGGGGTAGCGTAGGCCAGTCGTACGATCACCTAGTTTGATTTGTTACTGTTTAACAGTGAAGGTGGATTTCGAAAGGAATCTTTATGAGTTACCAATCTAACTGTCGTCTGAGAGGGATGACCGAAAGCGATGAGGACAACCGAATGAAAGTAACTTTCTACACTTTCTAAAGCACCTGATCGAGTTGATCAGTAATGTGTACAACGCTCTTCAAGTAAGATACAAATGATCTCCCACATCAGCGGTTTACTGGGTAACATGAGGATTATAACGCTAGTGCAGTATCTGTTCGGTAAAGCGCGAATGATGGTATACACGGGGCACAAAACTAGGACCACCGTTTTTACATTCAGGTGTGCTCACAACGCTACAGTTTGTAAACTCCACACTGTAACATGTCAGCAACATCAAAGTCAAGTGCACTATGGACCCTATAACAGGGAATGAGAAACTGCAGAAGGACTTAGAAGTTCTGCAGACAATTGAAAGCCAGTTACTATGGCCAGACGCAAGAAGATGCGACTTCACCACTCTTGTCGTACAGAGAACTTTCATGAAAGCCAACAGCTCAACACGACGGTTTGTTAACAGGTTCGGGGACCAGTCGTTTCAGACAGTCTATCAGGACCAGTCTATCAAGAAAGTTAACCAGGTACTTGTGTTCCCTATTACTGTTTGGGACGTTTTAAAGTGAAACCCGTTCGGCACTAGTCATTTCGCCTGTTCTCCCGCATCTTGCGCCAAGTATTTAACCGTTCAGCTCTTATATCGTGAACACAACCCACACAACGAAAAGGCGGACTATAACACTTTACTCACTATTACGCCCTGATTAACCGCTTAACTTGTGGCAACTTCCCAAGTACTGTCGACGTTAAAATGACCTAATTGTAGCATGTAGGAACCCTCATCAACCACTCTATCAAAATCAATAAATAAGAAAACCTGCTGGAGCTACATCAAGTGAGCCGCTTGACTTACAAGCGACGATCATTCTGTGTGCATACATGCTCAGACTGAAATGCCTTGACAATCTGCTTGCGAGCGCAGGCTCAATGCACACGCTTAGTGAACCTGACCCATTCACCACAACGGTCCCTGTAGAATAGAGCTGTGCTAGTCTCTAGTCAAATATTTTTTCTAGATGTTGACGTGTACTTACTAAGAGTAACAAACTACAGTTGGCCCTGTATTCCGCTACTCAGTAATTCTTATTCCTTTAGCGTATTTTTCAGATTCGCGCTGGTGAGAGTGCTGACTCTTTCAAGCAGTCATACCGAAATCCTGTTGCTCTCCGCCTACCATTTTCCGGAGCAGTTCGTCACAAGCTATCTTAAGCCCGTAAAATTCTTACGAACACTACGTTCACTGGAGGGACGATGTCCAGGAACTCAGACAAACGCCGCGTTGACGTAACCGTAACAAGAAGTGATGCCTAGCGACCAGCAAGTTTGAGACAGGGATTAGCGCAAAACATATGAATTACCGTGAGCCCACTCAGAAGATACGACGACTCCAGTCGTCCTCAGGGCTTACACTTCAGAGTAATTTCAGAATCTGTGAACGTAAAAAGCTTAGTTTTCACAAATTCGCAAACCTATAACGACACTAGTTCAACTCGCATCTATAACGTCGACCGTGTAAACGCACACGCCTTACACATTTGTGCAGAAAAGGTAGTTTTTCCGTTATTTCTTCAGTGTTAAGAATTGAAGATGTTCGTCGAAACGCATACCGGTTTACCCATATTTTGTTCAGACGGAACAAGGAGAGAAAAGAATACCGTAGCAAAGTTAGTCGCTACCTAAGATCTAGGTGATCAAATCGGCAAGCAACAGCCGTCTCGTGTTTAACAGAACGGACCATTTGACTTTGTGATGAAGACGGGTTCACCAAGTATTGCAAGTCCTAACGTTTTCGTGTTGGTCGAAATTACAAACTGTTAGGAGGCAAAATCACCAAAACAATCTAGTCAGGACATCAGTAACGGCTGATGAAATCAGTCAACATTCCAAACCATCCAGGGCCGTGGTGATGGCTGACGGAATCAGACAGCAACAAAGCACTGGGAGGGCACGTCGGAGTGGCAAGCAGGATACGTGCAAGTGAGTGGGGGTGTCACGCCACCCCGAGAAACTAACGCCATGGATTTGGCCTTACTTGGCAACTTGGAAACGAAGTGGCCTAGACAAGTAGACAGTGACTCATCACTATTTCATGATACATATTTACAGGCATTTCATTCATTTGGTCGAACTGGTTTTTGGCAATACAGCGTGTTTACCCCAACCGTGTCTTTCTTGTCTCCGCGCAAGTAGACTAGGGGAAGCCGCATAGCAGGAACCCAGGTTTAGCAGTCAAGCAGTATTAGAACGTTTGGCGAGGGAAAGGTGCGTTACATCACAAACACACTAGTTTTTCTTCTTTAATTTGTGCCTTTGCTCTGCCCCAAATTTTTTTCACTCGACCCCATATTTGATGTTATGGTACCTGTCTCTGATAATAAGTGCATGTGAGAGCAGTGTTTTGGCAACGGGAACTAAAGTGACAGCACCATCGGCATCACAAGCTGCCTGATATATGTACCGTCATGCAATCAAGTTCATTTTATTCGGTTTTCGATGGCAGTTAGCTTGTTGGAACTAAAACCACATTCAGCTCATGATGAAGTGGTATCTGTCGAACTGTCTTCTACAGCTGCGTGTACTGCTTTTCTTCAACAAAAAGGCGGTGAGGCAGTTAAGGAATTCTGTACCCGTCTTGTGGTAAAAGAAAACCTTGGATACCGTAATGTAACTCTGGAAAGCGGTACATCAAACATGAAAAATGTCCTCTATTGTTTTCTCCTTCACTCGGCGTACTTCACATAGGATGGTCACTGTACTACATGAGCTAACTTCGTTTCAGTTTACACCATGATCTTTGAAAGCGACCATAATCTGTATACCAGGTTGAACTTGAAAAGAACATTTTCAACGACTTCACGAAGCAATGGTTCACCTAGGTCGTCAAATTCCGTCCCCAAAATGTAGTTGGTTCCATCAGAGACCGCATCTTCAAAACTACTCCCTGCACATTTACATCCTGATTTTCCAGCTGATGACTGCTGAACTTGCACAATTCCATCATTTTAGATTGACCCGATGAGGGGAAACGGGCAGAAAACGAGTTGTTGACTTCTTGATAAGCAACATCGGTAGTGTCTTTAAACCTTTCAACAGGTTCCAAAAAACATGCAGATGAATATCCCAGTCCCACCCTTTCGCAAACCCAAGATTACGCAGCGCCCTCTTTGAGGCGAACGCACTGCTCACTTTTGGAACTGGTCGCAATACCACGAAGACAATCAAGCTATCCGACAGAAAGCACATACAACGGATTCCGACAAAAGGAATATTCTTGTAGAAGTCAATCAGCAAAGTTCAAGAAATTTGTTGAGTATGTGAAAACAACTTCTGGAATATGACAGAGAGCATTAGGTAAGGAAACAAATGTTGCTGATTTAACTCTTTTAGATAATAAGACTAACCACAAGCGCGACAGCTGTACGACTCCTAGGAAGAAAGACCCACCAGTTAATAGTCAACGTGACGGGATACTGTCACATGATGTAGGCCATTCTGTGCCTATAGACTATTTAGCATGGTGAATACAACACGATTCGAAAACATCCAACAACCGAAGACGTGTGGATGCAGGGAGGTATCAACGACAACAATGAGGGTCGAATAAACGAGGATGAAAAGTAGACCACTAAGCAAACAAATCTGCGATGAATACAATTGAGAAGCAAGCCCAGAACTCGCCGCATAGAAAGAAGGAATTCGACCCTCATCATCATCATCATCATCATCATCATCATCATCATCATCATCATCATCATCATAGACAGCAATACATCAGTGGTTCACACTAATGCTTAACTGCCACACAACCATGAAGAAACAGCAAACCCTATATAGAAAGAGAGAAGGAAAAAGAAGGGGACGGGAAGGGACCTAACTACTGAAAATGACTACGTCCCTATTCAAAC
>QNGE01003809.1:0-34972 GCA_008508345.1 Paragonimus westermani | reverse complement strand
TCCCGAGCAGCAGTGAGTCGGCGAAGTATAATAGATGCTAGAACCCTAGAAATGACTGGGGTCAAACTAATTCCTCTGTGGTTTTCACAAGAGCCCCTTATACCTTTCTTGAATATAGGAACTATTATCGAGTGACCCTACTTACAGCTGACTGGAGCACCTACTTAGTTTACCTGGTCCTGTGGCTGTCAGTGTGGACACGCCGCTTAAGACTGCCAAACGCCTCACCCAACTGCGTAGCGTCGTCTCATTAGCCTATAGTGCTGTTGATAAAATATCCAAAAGGATAGCGAAAACATCCAAAACGTTCACCCAACATCGTTACCTTGTGGGGTCCATTAAATGGAGGGTGTGCGATACGTGTTTGTGCTCAGTCGTGCACTATGGATCGGATACCCAACGCATGCACAGAGAAGCGCACAGGCTCCCCGTGTGTGACCACTGTTGTCCTCGTCAGTTAACATGTATCAGATGGGCTGATCGTGTGACCAACGTGACAGTTCACTAGAGCGTGTTTTGGAAAGCTGCGAATTCGTTACCAACAAGTAGTTTGTAGCGACCTGGAGATTTTACTGGCCTGTCTGTTGTATGATGTGTAAAATAGTTCCAGAACTCATAGTTGCATATTNGGTTTTCACAAGAGCCCCTTATACCTTTCTTGAATATAGGAACTATTATCGAGTGACCCTACTTACAGCTGACTGGAGCACCTACTTAGTTTACCTGGTCCTGTGGCTGTCAGTGTGGACACGCCGCTTAAGACTGCCAAACGCCTCACCCAACTGCGTAGCGTCGTCTCATTAGCCTATAGTGCTGTTGATAAAATATCCAAAAGGATAGCGAAAACATCCAAAACGTTCACCCAACATCGTTACCTTGTGGGGTCCATTAAATGGAGGGTGTGCGATACGTGTTTGTGCTCAGTCGTGCACTATGGATCGGATACCCAACGCATGCACAGAGAAGCGCACAGGCTCCCCGTGTGTGACCACTGTTGTCCTCGTCAGTTAACATGTATCAGATGGGCTGATCGTGTGACCAACGTGACAGTTCACTAGAGCGTGTTTTGGAAAGCTGCGAATTCGTTACCAACAAGTAGTTTGTAGCGACCTGGAGATTTTACTGGCCTGTCTGTTGTATGATGTGTAAAATAGTTCCAGAACTCATAGTTGCATATTGTATCTAGGCTATTAAGAAAGTTCGCATGATGTATGCTGTCCGATTGTTTGTTTGCACATGACTGTGGCGCGAACCCGGAACACACGTGTCACACTCTTGCGGCTTACTCGCCCGTCATCGACCGGTCTCCTGCCTCTCTAGCTAATCGGTGCCGCTTACAGCGCTATCAGAGACCACTTGTGCGTTACATCGAATAGAGATTTGGTCTTTCTCCTCAACGGCCTTTTGTTTTTCGCGTCTGATAATTGCGTACCTGGGGAAGAAGAGACTTAGTGCGACGAGCACTAAAAATATAACAAAAATGCACACCTCTGTGTTGTGCACCACACAACAAGGTTACTGACGGTTGGAAGAAACCACATGATAGTCAGGCGAAGGCACGGACACAGGATATACTCTTACCACTTAGTCCAAAAAAGCCAGAAAATGCTGTCAGGTTTAAATCTGTAAGGTCACCTATGCCGCTGTATAGAAACGTTCTTGTAGACGATAGTACGCGGTGTGGCCGTAAGACTGCCAATTCCCTTTAAAAAAAATCGGCGACTTATTTTTCCCCACACTAGTACTTATGGTAACTTATCACATCACAGACTACCGCCCGGAACAGTGGTAACTTGAGCTACTGTACCCACGAGTAGGACTTAAATCTAAGGATGTGTGCACGTATAACCCACATAGCAACGGCAACTGATAGCTACTAAACGCTATCGGTGTGATGGTCAGGTCACCATATGGACTGATCCCTTTAACAAAATCAACTTAACTTATCCTGGCATTATGCCCAAGTACTGCACGGAAAGATGTGCGATGAGCTTACACTCACAAACGCGTGTGCAAGAAAATAATGTAAACAACAAGATCGTCAACATCTTATACTCTATCATCCGACGATCAAGGGTCAGATATAAACCCCGAAAAGAGTTTGGAAAGCTATATAGGGGAATATCCGCCTTATGCTTCACACAGCGCAGCCCTTCTAAGCTGCCTTTCCATGATAACAGAGGGGAAAATATGCTGGAGGATGGCCACATTCCCAGATCTTTCTTGAGGTCCACTTTGGCCAACGGTACGATCAGAACAAGCCGAAAGGCCCAATCTTCCGGGGTTCGATTTGATTTAACGCACAGAATGTACCTAGTCTTGTTTCCTGTAGGTATTAACGGTGGAATGCGTGGATACAGATGATGAGGTGAGCTCGAAATGTACCCATGAACCGATTGTTTAAGTGACGCGGCGGTTTACGGCACGAACACCCTCCAAGCATAATAAATCGCAGAAGCTAAGTCATAGTCTATGGGCATCAAAGACGGTAAAAAACGACCATCTGAAAACCCGCGGGCAGAGGAGTGTTGCTCTAAGCTAGCCGTTCCGGATATGGAAACCAATTGTGCTATACGCTTCACGAGTGGCTGTATGATAGAGGCATATTATGAATATACTAGGGAGTTAACTGCTTGGCATCGTGAATAACAGGTTCAGAAGTTCTGTGAAATGAATGGCAAACCGGTCAGATGGACAAATAAAGGGTGCTAGCAATTACGAAATGCATCACATGAATACACGTTTACAAGGAGAAAACAAACGCATCTGGCTCACCCATGCGATATATTCGGCTATCCGATTGCGTCTACCAGTCTCCCTGTGAATATAAATACAGACTAAATTTAAACCTGCCTGCTGGTGCCGACCGAGATTGTCCCCTGAAACACACAATTATGCTAAAAATCACTAAAACTTACTCTTCCGCCATATCTATCGGTCTTTAATTGTTAATTAGATAAGAGTGTATCACATTACCTCTAAAGCGTGTTTCCATCTTTGATACCGTCTTCCGAAGCATCTAGGTGCAATTAAAGATTGGCGTGTTAACAGGATTACTGATCAACACAACTAGTATCCAACAAGCGACGTAATGAATTTCCCATTAAAAACACCCCGGTAGTTGGGGTGGCCGTCAAATACTCTCCACTCTTCGAACTAAACAATGACAAGTCCGTTGAAAATCCCGGACACGACCTTTGGCCAACTTGCAGACAGGGAAGGGAGAGCGAACTGGAGCGGTAAACCCATTCGCAAGTCATTGGCCAAAAATGAGTTAAGGCCGCTGATTAAATAACCAATGGGAGCGATTTCAGTGATTTTCAGCGATTGATACAGGGGTTCCAGGCAACGGCCCAAGGTTCCCGGATCCAGCCAGTTTTCCTTGCTCAGTGTCAGCGGGCTTTTGTTGATCTGAAAGGCGATCAGTAAAAACAGGGTGTAGCACCGCTCTTAGGGATTACAGTGAATACCAAGAACAGAGAAAGATTATTCGCATAATGCAATTTTAGGTAAATGAGAATCAAGCACAGCTTTAAAACGATCCCTAGAAGCGCTAATGACGAGCTCGGAATGAAGGCTGTTTCAATAGTTAATAACCCTTTAAGAAAAGAACTGCTGCCTAAGAAAGGTCCGAGGACGAAGCTTGAAAAGCTTCCTATTATGTCCTCGCCGGCCGTCATCATTCGCTACAGTGAAGAACTGTCCTACAAGACCTACTCTGAGGAAGAAGTGTGTGGATAATAAATCACCGCGGAGTCTTCGAAATTCAAGCGGGTAAATGTCAAGAATTTCAAGTCGAGACTCGTATGTAACATTACTCAGGCCCGCGGCCATCTTGGTAGCCGCGCGCTGGATACGCTCAACAGCTAATATGTCTCTCTTCAGGCCGGTATACACGAACTGATTGGCATACTCGAGGAGCGGTCTTATATAAATCCCGTAAAGCGTTTGAAAAGCTTTCTTGTCCATGCGGGGGAAAGTGCGCCTAATCATCATAAGAGCGGCAAATCCCTTTTTTGCCGCCATCGCATGGTGATACGTGAAGGACAAGTTAGATGACAACCAAATGCCCAGATCTTTCTTCAGATCGATTCTCATTATATCTACTGTGCTACATGCGCTATGAATCATGAAAGCATTGCCAGAATCTCCACCGAGTGACATGTGAGCACATTTATTGTCATTTAATGGGAGACTCCAATCGTCCGATCAGCGCTTGAACGCATCAAGATCAATTTGTAGTGCACTGGGATCAGCGGCATTCCAGATTTTTAAGCCGTCTGCGTATAAGAGGACGTTGCTAAAAATATTGTTTGGAAGGTCGTTGATGTAAATGAGGAATAACGAAGGACCTAGCACTGACCCTTGGGGAACTCCCGCAGAAGTGAAAGAGGGAGACGAAAGGTATGATCCGGTCTTGACTCTAAACGTTCTATTATCAAGAAAAGAGGCAATCCAGCGAAGGACCTCTCCAGTTTGTGTTTCATGGGGCCGTGTGGGACAGGGTCAAAAGCCTTTGCGAAATCAAAGAAGATAGCATCAAAGATGAGGCCATTGTTTTTGGCCTCCGTCAGACTATCCATGAAAATAAACATGTTTGTTATGCATGACTGATTAGGAAGGAAGCCATGCTGTGTGGAAGGAAAGAGATTATTTGATAAGAAGTGACTGAGTATGGCGCGCTTTAGTAGGCGCTCCATTATTTTGCACGGGATGTTAGTGAGGCTGATTGGCCGATAACTAGCCGGAGAGTGCCGGTCACCCACTTCAAATATGGGTGTGACCATCGCCTCTTTCCATGAGCTAGGGAGGACGCTAGTCTGCTTGAACAGCTTATGAAGAGGTTCAGCCAGACTAACAGCTGCTTCCTTGAGTATTCTGGGATGGATCATGTCAGGACCAATTGCACTGTATGGATTAACCTTGAGTAAAAGGTATTCAACATCTAGAGCAGAAACTCAGCGGTCACGAGTGGTTGCCTGAACTTCTGCAACTGTAATACAGGGTGCCAGCTCGACGATACGACGTTGTAGATCGTCCAGAAGTACTCCCTGAGTAACTCGGCCACAACTAGGGAGTCAGATGAAGTCTCCCCGTTGGGCAGTCGTAAAGAAAGGGCGGAATGTTTGTTCTTTCTTAGTCGTCGCATATGCTTAAATAAGAAGTTTTTGTTCCCGCGGGCTCTGATGAGGATCTTCTCTTGTACGAGTTTGGTGTGTTTGCGGATCTTCCGCCTACACCTGTTTCGGATGATGTGGAACGCGCTTAGATCCTCTGAGTTTCCTGTAAGCTTATGCTTCGCGAATAATCGGGAACGGTTGTCGGGAAGACGACGTATCCTGCGTGGAAGGGGTGGCCGATAAGAGAAAATGCACAGTTTGTGCGGTATAAATAGGTCGTGATAGGGACTCAGCTATTGAGCGGTTTAAGACAGACCCAGGCAGTCCGGTCCTTTGGGTTTTTCTTTCCCCGGTGTCCAAAGGACGTCCGTTGATCTGGAGGGCGATAATTAAAGCTAAGGTGTAAGACCGCTCCTGGGGATTAAGGTAAATACCAAGGATAGATTAAGATTATTGCACAGTGAGGTTTGAGGTGAGTGAGGTTTAAGCAGTGCTTTGAAGCGGTTTCTATAGGCGCTCCTGACGACCCCATATGGGAGTCCGTTCCACTAGTTGATGGCCTTATAAGAAAAGAACTGCTGCCTGAAGAACGTTCGAGGACGAAGTTTGAAAATCTTTCTTCTATGTAATCGCCGACCGTCACTGTCTACGAAAAAGAAACTTTCAAAGACATTTTTCCTGGAGATGTGTGTTGGAAGTGACTCAGTGTGAAAGCACCAAAACTCTGGCGGATACGAATCAGAAGGTTCAAGATGAAGCGCGTGTTCTACAACTTTTGGCACTTGACCAGCTTGGTAGTCACGCGCTGGACATGCTCAAAAGCCAGTATGTTTTTCTTCAGGTCGACACGCCCGACCTGGTTGGTATCATCGGGTAGCAGGTAGCAACAAGCTCCTAGATGCGAAAATGCAAACGCGCTAGGAATATCCCATCTCTGATCACGTCAGAATGATTCAAGGTTCCAATGCGAATGTTAAACATTGCCACCGTCTAAACTTCAACCGTACACAGCCTCTAAAGTCAACAACCTTTCTTCTCCGCGGCTTTAAAAGGGCGATATTTCGAGTCCTGAGGTGCTACGAGCGGTCGGTGTTATGGAGAAATCACTCGGTGAAGAAACGGCTTTTGCCCACTTTCGCACGCAGCTGAGTGTTTACCTGATCCCTCCCGCTGATGCGTTCTTTCTGGTTGCCGGTGTTGTGCTTCAGCAATGTGTCGGTGATGAACTTGAACAGGTTTCACTTCACTTCCAAAATCTATTGCCCACACAATCAAATGAGAACATCTCTGGTCGTGAGCTGCTTGCGATCTACCTGTCCATGGAATATTTTCTTTGTGTGTCCGAAGAAAGGAACTTTACATTTTCAACGGACCATGATGGTTAGATTTGCACCATGAGGCTGGTCTGGATAAATACTTCTGCCGAAATTTTGAAACCTTGATTTTATAGCACGATTTACAGCGGACATCCGATACTTCGATGAGAAGTGTTACTTGATGGCTGAGACGTTCTCAATAAAACGTGTTGTCGCGTTTTCTAGACCGCAAGAAATAAGCCTGACAAAAATGCTGAAACTCGGCGTTAAGATCCTGATTTTCCATCCGTTTGCATCCCACCTTCTAATAGTTTCCGTACTGCCTTGCCCTCTTCCGAATTCACCATGGCGCATGATAATTCACGTCCAATCCTACATACTTCTCACCCTCTACTCCTCCTTCCGTTTATACTCTCTGTCCCACCGTACTCTCCGCTGCACAATGCGATTCATTGCCACTGAATTTGTTCAGCCCAGTATGAACGAAGATGTGCGCTGGCGGACTAAATCATGCTTTCATCGGCAGAGTAGCGAGGTGCGCTGCCAAATAATCACCTCCGGTAGGATTTTCCCCACTCCAGACATACACAGCTCCTACGTTCAAGCTTACGCAGTTGGCCTAACGTCACCATAAATCAACATAACCTTCCTGCTTTCATGCGTCGACAAATTTAGGGGATAGCCTATTTCTATTCACCCTAGGGGTGTTTCGCCCGTGTCAGATTCCAAAACTATCTTTGAGCATAGAGTTGCCAAATCTGAGTTGCATCATTCGTCACCACAGAAACATTCTTGACTGTTGGTGTAGAACATTTTTGGAGGTCAAAATTCCCCTCGACTGACCCTGCCGCGCCCTTCCTCGTGACTCCGTCCAAGTACACGCTTGTTCTCGTTATTCCCACAACACATGCCTAAAAGTACTAATTCCTCCAGCCCACCTCCCTCAGTCATTGAATCCCAGTCACCCGCCCCACACATATTGTTATCTGTCAGTCTCACCCTCCCTAACCCCTGTAAATACGGTCCGTCATTGAACTGTCACCAGCTCATCGGTCTGCCCGAAGCCCGGTTATTTAGACACACATCAGACCGATCTGATCGCATTCGGTCGGTTCGTCATTGTCTGTCGGTCGTTTGTGCTTGTACTTGACGTGCCCTTTGGACCCTTGACGGCCTACTGCGGCCAAACATTGTCTTATCCCCCGAACGAAAACGAATTGAGGTTTGTTCTTGAAATTGAATATATTATTTATTACAATAGTACCACGTTTCCAGCGACTTGGTTTGGTTCTGATATTTGGCGTCGTTGGTTATACGTGCGTCACTCAACGTTCGTCGGAAGAACGTACAGTTGGGTTGTGGACACATCAAAACGACTGCATACCCCCCTGATACTAATAGAACTATCGAAATTTTCCGCGGGTAGATGAAGGTGTTTCCAACGACGCATTCGACGCGGAGCTTCTGCCACTCACCTCAATGAGAATCAGATCCGCGTCCAAAAAAGGTGTATGGTGTTACGCATCCGGCTTGTTCTGCGAAACGACACTTTGTCTCCTGGGTGATTTTTTCGGCCCAAACAACCGGACCTGACAAACTGCACGTGCCATCACGAGTCCTATAGTGAAGCACTCCTCACTCTGACTCGAAACACTGTTGGTCTCAGCACCTCACCAATGATATGCTGACTGGCGCTCACTTCTTCATTCGTTGTGGCGTAGTTTGCAACTCGCTGCGACCACCTTACGGCGGTCTATTTGAACTAGTCTAGCGAACGGACGAAGGTTTCACCATCGAATATCCCATGAAGCTCCTTACTGTGAATATTGATCATCTAGAACCGGCCTGCTTCGACACGTGTCAGGAAATTCCGTTAAAACCAATGCGGTCGAACCACAGAACCTTGGAGATTCTACCTCGTTCATTCCGCACTCATTCGACCTTTTAACGGCGAATGGCAGTAGTGACTGATCGTTACTTTATTTCCGTCCGTCTACCGAACAAACTAACACTACATCGCCGCAGTTACCCGATGTGTTTTCACCCCGTTAAAATGCACGTTACATTGCCATCCTGTTTCCGTTGATAACTTTCATTTCCCCCATTCTTAGTTATCAAACGTCTTGAAATCATTTATCTTTCATCGGTGTTCTGGAGATGAGGTGCTGTAGAGTTTTATTCAGTTTTGTTAACTAGCTATGCCTCACTTTCCTACAGCAACCCTTTTGCATCAATCTTGCATGTTGTTCCAATCGATTAAGGTGGCCTTGCGAAACGGCGCAAAATGTATGCAGGCTAGTCTGTTCTTCTCTCTGTAGGCACAGCCGTCTGACGATACTATACGGATTCTTCACCCAGTTTTTAGCTCTGCCGTGCTACGAACATCGCCGCGGCCAAGGTCATCATTCAGCAGTTTATGGTGACTTCGCAAATCTCTAAGCCTCAGATATTGGTAGTCTGGACTATAGTAATAGCCAAACTTAATTCAAGTGAACATCTTTGGGTAAAATTCTTCGTCTACCATAACTTATTCGGATTTTGTAACGTTTTTGTTGTTGTCACTTAAATCCCAGGAGAATACGTTCACATGTGCTTGGACCATCTAGCAAATCATTCTTGACGACTACTGTGGCTAAGATTCCTCCCAAAATCTCTGTATTTGTGTGTATTTCCATAATCCGAACAACATGCAATCATAATAGCAATACTCATGGCCACCAAAACAGTGGTCATCTTAACACAAGAAGGAACGTACAATGTTGAGATAAGACCGATCAGTGGAACGAAAAATTAGGTTACGTACCCTTTCCTCGAATTCAGCCCGCCCTGTTACTTCTACCAACGCAAGCTTCCTCAACAATTTTCCAAATTAAAAATTCATTTACCGTTGAACTCTTGACAATTTTGTCGGTCACTTATTCCACTTCTCCTTAATACGAAATGAAATATTTTTTCTCAAATCCGTATTAAGCTCAACTTTCCTTAGCAAGATACGGTTGCCCCCCACTTGCCGTTTTTGTTCATCCTATCAGTTGGCCCATGGAGAAAGCTGACAGTTTCTCTGTCATTCTGCACATTACAGTCAGCACTCCTCTTAGGGGCCGTTAGTGTAATGCGGACAGACCTAATTAGCTCGACCCATTTCCATAGTCCTCCGCCTAAAACGTGGCTATGCGCTGAAACTACTCCAAAGTCTGTACATCTTTCTTAATTATGGTGGCCAAGCCCGAACACACTACTCCGGTGCAACCATGCAGAGGTGCAGTACGGAGGCACCTATGTCTCATTTTTACTTGGCAACCTTCGGTCGTGTACATGGTCAATTCCCTTCCAGCCCTCTTGGCAGTTGAGGCATATTGGGTTGAAGGTCAGAAGCCGACCAAAACCGGAAGGTTTTTACTTCCCTAACGTTTCCTGGTCCCCACTTGTTCAACCACAGCTCCGTTACCGTTCCAACCCCGGTACTGCAGACTAGTTGACCTTCACCAGTGTTCACAGGACGATCCCTGTTTGTTGAGCACACCGCTATTCGATAGAGATCTCGATGGCTCGGTAGCATCCGCAAACACGAAAGAAGTGTGAATCCAGTCCCCTGACAGAAGGTTAGCATGAATAAGGGAAAGCAGCGGGTCCACTGTCGTACCATGCGTGACTCTAATGAGTGGGATCCCACCACTGGACAGACTATCACAGATCCGTATTCACATAGTCACGCCTGTTAAAGAAGTTTCCAGTCCATGTACAAACCCATGGAGCAATGTTTTGGGCTGACAGGTTTGCCACCAAGAGACGGCGATCAACAGTCAAATGTCCTCCCGACATCTACACACTCAGTTCTCGTCTCCTTATTCCTATTCATGGCTTCGGTGGTTTCTTCAAGAAGGGTATGGAAGTTTATCAGGCCTGGTCCTACTTTGAGAACCCGTGTGGCGCCACTCAACCCGCGCCTTATAAGACGGTCACATTTGTTCCCGAGTTATTCCGTCCAAAACTTCACACAACAGGATCGTAAGGCTTGCCAGACGAAGCTCGCAAACATGTCCCTTATCGGCTTTCCAAAACAGCGGATAGATCGCCACATTTTTTCCAGCCATCAGGGTCCACTCCTTTCTCCAACCGTCTGTTGATGAATGTCATAAACAGCACTGTGGTGAACGTTATTGAACATTCACTTTCATGTCAATTATTGAGGTTCAAGTTGTACGCTTTTTGATACGGCGCGTAATTTCGATAAAAGCGTTCAATGCTAGTTCAGTCGTTGTGTTCTGCTCAATTCAGACATACGGAATAGTGGTCTCGCGTGAAATTCTATTTAGTCACGAAACATCACATTGGCGTCGCGGCAGTCTCCAACAACAATGAATCCTATGCCTCTGGAAACTTTGGAGGTTCACTCATCCCCTCGCGATACTGAGAATTGTTTCGAACGATTTGCACTATGGTGGAGGACCGTATCCAGCCTAAATGAGGAGAAAAATCGGCCTTCTTTCTCTCAACAGTAGGAAAAGAGACCTATTGTCTTACGGAGAATTTATCTTATCCAGATTTGCTGATGGATCGCACATATGAGCGTAGAAAGAAAACACTGCTTGGTCACGTCACTCCTGTAAATTTTGAGGTCGCCGAACGAGCCAAATCGGATATCATGAACAGGTCCCCCCTCCCCGCTCATGGCTTAACATAAAATCCGGTTCACACTTTGAACTGAATTAACGGAGTCTGTCCATTGCCTCGCTCAATCATCACACTTTCCAAGAAGCATACAAGATTCTACTCACTGGCGAATTTATTCAATCAGATGAACCTAAGGACATTCATTCAAAAATGACGCCAAACCGGCTTGTACACGATTAAAGAGAGCAGTGGGTACAGCAAACTCATCATGTCGACTAACGTTGTGCTAATAGTTAGGAATTAACACGAATTTTAGTTACGTGCCGAGGGTGTTATTTCGTCTCCGGCTGAAGTGTGTGAGAATTGTACCCCATAACATTCATCTCAGATGTCGCCATCTATTACACGAATTGCCAAATAAGTCGATAAATCGTTTTGCCATTCATGCCTTACACGTCCACTAGTAATTCGCTCGTGACTCCAGATATTACGTGAATTACACATTCTAGCTGTTTCATCAATATGTCGTAACATTCCGATGAGTCAGTTACTGGTGTTGGCACAAAATATCCAACGTTCGCAATCGAAGCGCAACAAGCTATACTACACAAAAAAGAAAAGCCACATGTCAACGAGAAAAGTTTGTAGGGACACCGAAGATATCCGACGAGCATTGTCCACATCGAGTTCTTGTCCATATATATGGGGGATCCTACAGTCCGGAAGTAAATGACCAGTCAGAAGTGCTCCCAAGCATACTGACCGTCGGCCTAGGGCAGTGGTTGGTCAACTTCTTCAGCTTGGTGTACGGACGTGGTCAGCCTGCGCGTCTGTGCACCTGAAGGGAAGCGGAGGGGAGTAAATATGGTGAGACAAAATGGCGGCATGTTGCATGGCGTTACGCAGTTTTTTAATACAAATTTTCCGCGTTTTTCAACGCCATTGCTTACGTTTTTCTAAACAATGAGACAATTATGTTTGCAGGAAGAAGGTTTTATAGTGTTTAGGACATTCAGTCAACTGCAAACTCGATGATATTACACTCACCCATAACTGTCTACCAACTTGGAGACCGACCACCTGCTTATAATTTTGAGCGAGTGCATGACTTAGATTACCCTGGTTTCTTTGCATTGCAAAGTTTGCGAACACTGACTTATTGATGAGAGTGCAACAAGATGCCTGTTCAGAAGCATGCAAGGGTGAACGGTGTTCCTCCGGTAACGGTAGGTAACAAAAAGGCAGGCTAAAGCGAAATTTGGCTTATTTATGAATGCCTGAGTTGCATCATGCAGGTGAAATCGAGCCCCGTGGTGGCTGATGACAGTGAATGGTTCCTCGGCTGGGTCAGAACGTAACAGGTGATGATGCTTCCGCCTACGTCCAAGGGTGTTACAACTCTTAGTCGACCTGCATCCCCCAACCGTATGGTTGGTTTTCAATCACTCACGGAGGATTTCCAACCCTCGCTCTTATGGTTTTCTAAGCAACAGGAGGCGCCGATCGGGAAATTGGGCGCCGTTGTAAACATAACAACCAGGGCGAAAACCATTTGTGACGAGATTTGAATGGAGCGGTTTCCAGTCGAAGAAAGTGCAGCTAGTAGAACTCATGCACAGGATGCTGCAAGTGGGGTTGTGGTTGATCGCAGCCAATCATGAACAGCGATCGGACATTACATCGGGTTTCTTTTTGAGAAGTATAGATTAAAACAAGTTGTCTGAAAGCGTGTCAGATTCAAATGACCGGGTTACTTGGTGAGGTACCGTGAGAAGTGACAAGGAACGGATCATTCGCGAGACACTTACCGCCTAATGGCCACCATAATACTACTGTTCTTCTATTAAAACAGTGCCGCTCGAACTTCTAATGCTCTGGTTTCCTTGATTTGGCAGCCGAGCACGTGTGACCCTACATATTACTTGTGTCCAGAATGTCAGTCTGCACGCGATGGCCATCCCTGTTGTTGTCAGTTGGGCTGGATCATCCATTCGTCTGTCTGAAACGTACATGAAGTTTGGGCTTTCAGCTTACCCTGTATCCCATGCAGGTGGCGTTGAAATGTTTCTACACGAATCTTACTGGATGTGTAAAAGGTGGCTCATGACTGCGATAAGTTATGACTGCGGTCAGCTCTGCCTGTCGAAGCTCTTGTTTTGGATATGATCTCCAGAAGACAGTTTAAGTCGTTCTGTATGATTCAAGACCAGGGTGGCAATTCAACTGTCGAAGCTGTAACGCGGCGTGCTGTTGACGCCATTTTGGTTTTCGTTTGTGTAAGTCGTGTGCATGTCTTACTGGGCCTTTGGCTCACGTTTGTTTCTGTTATCTCCTTTCACAGGAATATCGTTGGAACCCCGTACTTCTGAGGAACGCTGTCCCCTGGTGTCTCCACGTTGCAGAAAGTGGGTTTACGAGTGTATTGGGTACACGAAGCCAGAACGTCCGGCTTGCCTGTTACAAAGCGTCATTACACACCGCCACCTGCTGAGCCAACTGGAGTGATATTGGAAGTGCCTTATCCGCTAGATGTTGATTATCCAGAAGTTCATCCATGTGTATTTTCGCAGCTCTGTAGTTCTGACTACAAGCTTTACAAAGAAATTCATTAGCGACCGGATAGCCTTGGTCTTCTTTGAGAGTGGTACGGTTCTGAACTGGGGCTTTTACCGATCCATTATAGTGTTGTGTCAGGTATTCCTGTTTGAATTGGTTGCCGCTCGCCCTATTCCAGGTGCCTGATTCGAATATCTCAGCAAAGAACTAACACCACTGCGGGCTGCAGAAGGTGGTTGCAATTCTCCATCAGGCAAGAATCTCTGACCTTCTGTCGCACGAACAAACACCTTCGTTTTAAAAAGTGACTTATTTAGACCACCTAGAATATTGCGCTTGAAATGGTCCCTATCGATGACTGCTGTATCCTTACTTCAGATTCTTTACCCCTTCCAGTTTGTGCACGCGACGTTTTGCCTAAGTTCAGGTGGGTGAACGGAACGATCTTCATCCGGAAATAAGAATCTTATCAGTCGCGCTATTTCTAGAAGATGCGCAGGTGAAGGGGGATGGGGGAATTCATACGAACGTTTCAGTTGATTTGAAGGTCACCAAGAAAAGCGGTGATTATGCAGGTAAAAGTTATACAGTGGTTTGTTCACTGCACCACAATCAGACGTCAATATATTAGTCAAGGCGCCAGCGGACTCAATATGATAGAACCACTGTTGCAACCGCGCACTAACTGCCAAAGGAGAAGAATGTCAACGGGTAACGCCGCTGGCCATAGGAATCTTGTGAGCGTTGGGCGCCATCCGTGATGTTGGCGACCGGGACATTGCTATCAGAGCGAAGCACACAGTTAGCTAAATAACGCACAGTTGTCACGCAACACTAAGTAAAGCTGCATAACTCACCTTGAGGCACTGGCCTTGTTTTCAGTGTTTGTGGTAGCTTCACATTCAAAAGGTACCAACGAGCACGACGACTGGAGATGGAACCCTAACTTTGGGGGTGCTTTTGAGTTTTTGTGACGCTCAAGGCTATTTTACTTTAGACAGTGCAATCAGGATTGTTGTTAGTGAAACCGACTATTTTTAACTTGCCGCAGAAAATTTTCTGTGAGTTCTTGGGCGTAATTTTTTACTTTGCTCATCAGGAAAATAGGTGAGAATATAGGAAGCGCAAACCTACTCAGGTAGAGACAAAAGCGTTTGGGCAAAATGTTGAGAGGCTCTTGAACAAGACAGACGCCGGATCATGCCGTTTTTGCCAGTGGGAACCGCGGAGTACTTATTTGAATGCAGGTGTATATGATGAGGTGTAACTTTGATGCGGACCAAGATGGGAAAATGCAAATAAATGGGGTACACAACCCATGTTATCTGGAAGTTACGGCAGGCCTCAACCAGTGGTAAACGGCACGGATACGGGGAAGTAGTTAAGGAGGTTCATGCTCTAGCCGTCGAATGCGTGAGCAAGCCGAAATTGAGTTGCAAACACCATTGGTGCACATAGGTCGACAACCATGCAGACAAAAGTGTGGTCGAGTGCGGGAAGCAGGCGGGTTGCGAAAGGCCATTACTATCTCAAGTACAAGGCGCACTAACATTCTGAGAAAAATCTCACACGTCGTACAGTAGGCAAGCCAGTGTTATCTCAAAGTCGCAACACTACAACTGAATAGTCTTTAATCAACAAGTGGCAATAAGGCGACAGTCAAATTCGAAGAAAGGTTCGACGAATGGTTCTAAGCTGCTGCTGGGTAATCAATAAAAGGGTGTAAACGAGAAGCTTCTCACTTCATCTGTGGCAGTCGGAATCAACCGTAAACACATGCGGTAGGCACGCAATTTTAATGCCTAAGGTTCGACAGATATTGCAAACGAATCCACAGCTACACCCTATTAGTCCACTGGATGAACCAAATGGAACACCACGGGTCCTCCTCGTGTGATGCAATTCGACAGGGCGGATAAATTTTATGTCACAGAGATCAGTTAAAGAGGGAGCACGATTGAGTATGCTTGGTTAGGCTGCAAACTTAGGAGGTGGTCATATACACTAAAGCTGAACGCAGACATTTAGCCGCCAGAGACATCTCGGGTGAACTTTTCATCGAATTCGGCTATCATGCGCCATATGCGGATTGCATCAGTTGAAACCACACGTGAACAAGTGAGAGGAAGACCACGTTTTTCCTGTAAAAACAACTTGACTGTCTACCTACCCGGTGTGCCAATGTACTAGAGTGAAATACGCGGTCGTCACCGCAAACCCGAAGCTAGTTTCTACACGGTTGCAACAACACGGAGAGCAGGGCAATGAAGTCGTAGTTTGGTCAACCTGGAGCACAGTGTGATCAGTCAGTCAGTTAGACAACTATAACATGATGATTAGCTACGGTTGCAATCACTGCATTTGCCGCCGGTTAAATGAAAGTCTGGATTATTGCAATGATGTCACCACTTCATGTTCAGAAGCCCAGAATTCCTTGTTTTCACTACTCAGCTGAAGAAACTTCTTCAGTAAATTTGTCCTAGTCTAAAACAGACTCAGATAGTCCTCAGCATTGCATTACATATCCTCTGTGCCAGATGACCAATATAAAACTTGTTCAGCACGCACGTAGTAGACAGGAACATCGGTCTGTGGCGGAGAAAAATATACGAACCACATGTAACCTCGTTATACGTAACGAGTGACGTCGAGGACTGGACTCATCAAGAATGAACAGTGTCCATGAAACGTCCAACGGTGCTAGGTAAGCATTCGAAGTTTTCCAAGCGTAGTTGCTTATGCGGAGTGCTGGGGCTGAAAATTAATCTAACAACCGAATGTTTAGTTGGCTGCCAATCACCAAATGGTGAAGGAAGAAACTGCACATATGCGTGGCAGCTTTATTCCCATGTGCTTTGTTCATTGTCTATCTAAGTCATACGAAAATTCACAGTGCGGTCTGAAACAGTATTTACCCGCGATCAGCAGAATAAAGTTGAAAACAGTGGAAACATTGTCAAGTAAATCTTTGGTTAAGCCACAACGAGTTAAAAACCAAAGAGTTATCGGTTTCGCAACGTTTCGACCCTCTCGGAGAGCCTTTATCAAGCGATTTAAATCAGAAAATTCACATTGTACAAGCTTCAAATGAGGTAGTCATCACCTCGCACGTGTATGTGTGTTTAACACGCGGTGTGTGGACAATCTACCAATAGAATGCATGGGTTCACGGTTCATCTGAGGTCACACGTGACGAGCCCAGACGCAAACAAGGCTGGATAGTTAGTGCATGCTGTGTGTGCATGTGCACGATCAATCTGGACTGTTGGGATGGGATGGGTGACAGGGATCCGCACACCTTTTTCGGCCGTGGTGTCACTGTTTTTCACCCAGTAAATCGTGCCAAACAACTGGCAGTTCCAGGCCATCGGAGCGATTCACCACTTGTGGTGTACTAGCGATCAGCAAGGTTTCTGCCATTAGACGTTCTTTGTGGTTACGAAAACCACTTTTTAGTACAGTCGGATGGTCGAAGTCAACTTGGTGTTGGTTGAGGATCGCGTGTGCAGCAATGGCTGAATCGTGTTCTAATTTCCGGAGTTGCTCAGCGTCGGTAGGGGGCTTCTTACTACACCTTACATGTTCTTTAGTGCGTATTTCAAGTTGCCGGGCAGTCTGTCCAATATACGAGGCTTGACAATCTTTACATTTAATTCGATAAACGCAGTTTGACTGCTCCAGAACTGTTCGTTTGTCCTTCAAGTGGACTAACTTATTCCTTAACGTGTTTGTGGCTTTAAATGCCACTCTGATATTGTACTGGTTGAGGACCCGTCTAAGGTCTTCCGATGTATTCCTTCCGTAGGGAATAACAATAGTCGATAGCCAGTTCCTGTGCTCGTTGATCTTGTTGTGATGTGCCTCCTGAGTTGGCCGTAGAATCCTGTCACAGTAACCGTTAGCTTTAAGTGTCGACTTCACATTGTATTGCGTTTGCGATCGACGATTGACGATATCTAGCGGAGACACGCAACAGCTGCAAAGGGCAAGGTACAATAATGAGTGGTCGAAAGGCAAACCATCCGTAACACAATCCACACAATATCAGGACGATGCAAGCAGTGACGAGCACGTATATTGCAGCGTGGAACACGAAACAAAAGTGTGTACAACCATCGTGGGATCAATACAAACAGGCTGTTCTCATCGAACGTTCATCTTCGGTTGGGGGTGTCGTCATCTGTGGAGGTAAAAAGCAGGGATAAAAATACAAAGCGCTCATTCCAAAACGTTTCTATTTCATTACAACACCACGAATCAAATTAAGCATTCGACACATAATTAACGAGGATGTTTGGCATCATTCCACTGGAAGTTTGACGTTCGTTGGCACGATGAAAAACATGGATCAAACGTTTCTAGGCCCACATGGGTGGGATGTGCAGGTGAATTCTAATAGCTTCAACCGTGGACAGAACCCCCTTGTCTCACTTCTCACAGTTTGCTGATCCTAACTAGGGGAATTAGGTGAACAGTCTCCACCACATTACCAGAGTGATTCAAGTGCACCAGACGCGATAATATGGAGCTGTTAACTGATTTTGCTATTCCACTGTTGCGTTGAGCTGGATAGTGTTCAAAGACCCGTTCACATTAACGTGTGGTCAAGCACCCAACATCACTGGTTCCACAGGTATTCATAAGCAATGCCTTACGGAATAAATTGCTAAGGTAACCAGATCATTAAGTTTGCCAACTACCTTGAAATATGAATATCTGATGTGTCTAGTAGAACAAACCGAATGACGACTATCCATTCATAATCTTGGCTGAAATGCATAGAATTCACGTCTCAGAATCAGAAACAAAACGGCAGAACAGAGGGTAACGAAATACACAATGTGGTCAGTGAATACGCCGGCTGAACAACAGGAGGTGAATCTATGCTGCATGGAATGAACAAAACAGTTGGAAGCGAGGCCATGTGCAACTGATGCTGCGCACTTCCCTAACGTGCTGACAAATCAGAATGTGGTAAATCTGAGCGGCATAATTAAAGTTTAGTTTTGTTCAGAGAGTCATTTGCGACTGAACTACAACCATTTTCGTTCCGATCGGTCAATCTGCAATGGTGCCTCTCGGTTTCGACTCACTCAACATGGTTGTTTAAATCCGACATGTGTTTAGATATATTATCTCTGGTAAACAAACTCGACTCTACAGCTAACCCCCTTTCATCTGACTGACAATGATGAGCGTCCTGTTTGTTCTCAATAGCTTGTGAATGGGCCGTGAATAATCTCACATTCTCCAGTGGAGATACTACATCAGTTCAACTCCATTGCAGCGGGTACACCTAAAGATCTCTCAGCTAGCTCTTTACAAAGCATCATTTGGACTCAGTGTTGGTGTAGGACAATGCATGTACTCAGTTTGACGGTTCGGTTATCTTAATTCTGGTCATGACTTGTTGGGTATGCGGGCCCATATTCAACTGCTTTGTTCCTCTTCAACTGAACAATTGGGAGACCTGTTAAAGAGTTTTGCTATCGCTTGAATCCATGGCGGCTAATATTGAAACGGTCTACTCAATCGCTGATTCTTCCTCACATACATACTACTCTCCGTTACACTGTAGCAAATCCATGTTCCCAACTTCTGTGCCCTGTTGCTTCTTTCTTTTCTGTACTGCTTTGTATAACTTCAAAGTAATCCTGGACTCATATACTCGAGTGCATTAATTTCCAGTGTGCTTTTCTGTTTAATATTGACATAAGCTGCAATGCCGACCATTAAATGTAGAAACGTCCAAATTCTGGGTTTTGGTTTCCAACATCGCAGTTATTTTCTGATTGCCCGCCTGGAAAGTGATAATTTTGCTGGAGGCTAGGAATAACCCTTTATGACGGCTGTCAGATGTTGTAGTATCGATTAGCTCAACGATTCGAAATAGGATCGCACGCCACCTTTTGAACATGTGTTCGAAGTTGGTTGACGGACTAATGTTGTCATTGCTCTTGATCCATTTGATAGGCTACCGTTTTGTAGAATCATACAATGGTGGATTAGCATATCTAATTCCAAAAGACCCCATTATCTATCAGGATTTTGACCCAGTCATTCAGCTATGTCGTGGAACACACACCCAGTACTGCAATGCGGTTGAATCATCTGGGTGGAGTTGCACGTTTCAGTTGTTAGAGTCAGGCGAGTGTGCACCGAACTGTAAACGGCAATTTACAAAATCACTAATTGCCTCGAAAGACTTATATGTCGGTCTGAATGAAATTTCTTGCGAAAGTCGGACCGAAAAAGTGGAACAGACGAAACTGTTTATTCGTGATCGTCAGACCCGGTTGGATTGTGCTGCCGTCCCAGCCGTTTTTCACGTACACCAATCGACTGAAGCAATGCAATTTTGCGTGAAACATATCCCGGTACGGGCTGCCTGGTTGGCTCGGTTTCCACAACTGAAACTGATTGGATTTCGAGACGTTATTTGTAACAGCACAGTAGATTACCTCAAATTTGACGCCAGAGGGTTGCTTTTGCAACAAGCTGAACGTATCCCATCAGGAGTACATTTGATCGAATGCGAAGATGCTCGATTTCGAATTGTTTTCTATCAGAAAAGTAAGAATAACTTGTTAATCGGTAGGTTAGTTAAAAAAACGATTTGTGGAAGTTCAACTGTTTTCTGACAAAACTGATGAAGTGTTAAGGATGAGTGAATAGTAAACGAAGTCTCAAAATTCTTGTATAGGTTGATTTAGATTTTTGTGAGAATGTAAACAGCTATAATCTTTAGAGTGACCAAGGTATTCCGTCAAAATAAAACATTGGTAACTAATAGAAGTGATTAAAAATAACTGCATCGTTCTTCTAGGGTTAGTCGTTTATCCCAAAGTTATGAAAATAAAAGTCTACCCGATCTTCATTTGCTTACAGAATTTAACAGAAAACGTTTGTTGTCACATTAACAAAGCTAACAGGTTTCGCCTTATTCGACGTACCCTATCATTGTTGACTAACCACTTTCAACCAGCGGCTTCGATTATTGCACTATGCTTGATTAAATATTGATCCCAGGTGGGTTAAGCTCAGAACTCAAGGATGGAAAAACCACCGTATTCCCTTGGCTGTTAATTGTCCACTGTCACGTCTAATTGGCCGTATTTATGATACGGTTTTCTTACTGGGTACTCACAGTTTTACATCCCACTTGACGCACAACCAACTCAAAAGGGGTTTAAAGGCAGTTCTGGACATTCTGCTCATCCCCCACCCCAAGGAAACATCAATTCTAGCTTCTTGTATGAGAGGACAACTCCTCACTTCAGCACATCGTCATCAGCAGAAATTAGGCAATTGCAGGCTCCAAATGGTTCGTGAGTTTTGTCGGTGTCAGTTTCACTCGTCTGATGTATCCAAATTATATTAATTCTCCATGGAGGACACCAGTTAGTGCTATTGCATAGGTTATGTGGTCCTAGTTCACCAAAATGATAGCTACCCACAGTAGTTCGCCAACGGAAATGCTTGCCCATTCGTAAGATAAGCCAATGGCGATAAAATCTTTGGTTCTGTAAATTGTGAACTGTAAAAGCCATGGTATGAAAGTCCACTCGGTAGTGAGTCGGCTATTACTTCTCAAACAGACCTCCAACAGGAATACTGTTTTCATCTTTACACTAATTTTGGTTCTTTTCTTTTTGCACTACACTCCCTGAATCGCATTGTAATTAGCTGCCTTGACTTTGAACCCTTTCAGACATTATTGTACTTCTTGTCGTCAAGACCCATTACACACAGAACAGGTACCTTACCTCGTTCAAACACCACAGTAACACCGCACTTGATAGTTGTAAACGAAGGAAAACAACTGAAATTCTCTCATCTTCGAAGTAAATCGGTTGTAACACGTCATCCACAAGACAACTGTCATCCAGGTGGTAAATGATGACAAACAGATCAGTCTGGATGCAAACAAACATTCAAATTACACAGCGATGTTAGTACACTTATGATGATGGTCTTTCACACTATTTGGTTCGATGGTTGTAGGAGGGTTCGGTTTGGACCACGTCTACACTGTTATAATTTTTTCACATTGAACTGTGTTATCGTACATTTCCTTGTGTAAAATCATCTGGATAGTTACAGGTAAGTTGTCCAAATTTTTACTCCGACCCTGAAAAAGACCGCAGCGCAACTAGCACATTTTGCGATTCACTGACAGAAAGAAAGGATTGAAGGGTTGAAGAGAGGATTAATTCATTTTTGAAAGAATCTTGTTGCTTTCAAGAAACTCAAACAGTTTCAGTCAGTTTGATTGTTTGGAAATGACCTCAGGCATATCGCTACAAACGGTTGGTCAGACGGAAAATCGTTACTAGTTTTGTGAAGGTAAAATTTGTCTGATGTAACGGGATTGAAAAAGTAGTCGATAACACTGTTGGATTGTCCACGGTTTCACGCACAACGTTTTCGTTGGTCACACATGACCATCATCATCATAAACAGCAATACATCAACGTTTCGCACTGATGCCACACAACCACGAAGAATCACAACGGTCCATAGCCATTGCAATGCTAATTTACATGGCAGGTAGGTCTCATTTCCGAAATTCCTTGCTCTGAACTAACATAAACCAGATATCGTGAGCCAGAAAACAGGTATTATAGAAGCTAGCTTGATTCATTGAGTTATTCACCACACAATCTTAATGGAAGGCATGAAACCTAGCTCCAGGTAAACGAACGTGAAAGTAACTTCAGACAACCAGAAACGGATTACGAGGGGGAAGTTTCATCGACCATACAATTAAGACTATAACTGAAATGCTTGAAAACCGATCCAATGTAAAACGAATGGAACACTGTTATCTAAGAGAATATAGCACCAGCTAAAAAAATAATGTGACACTATGACATCTCATAGGCTGATACTGCGAGAGTAGAATGGACATACTTTTGTCCAGACATTTTGTCTAAAGTACTAGAGTAACGAGTGTGACATCTCTTGTTTCGTAAGGGCTTCAGGATTTTGAGTCGTCAAAACCGATCTTGTTACACGATATATACCACATAAAATATAGCGTAAAACTTTTGGTCGCCGCTGAAAGAGATTTCTTGGAATGATTCTACAAAAATTCTTGTCAACTTGGAGTAAACGTAGCTGCTTTCTGGCCCATTTAAATTTATGGAAACTTTTACAACAATCAATGTGTGTCAACATTTACTTCGTTACTTACAACACTAGCGGAGCCCAAATCTCTGGATACTGATTCAACATTGGACAACCGGGAAGAATTTTTAACGGCTGTGATGTATGGAACAATGAACAAATAAGCTGGATCTCACCGCATTCACCGGTTAATCCATCGCTGGTCGGCTGTTAAACATTTTGGATCGAGAAATTGCAGAACTTTAGAAAAAATAAGCGGTCTGTCGCAGAATCTAAGACCAACGGTAATCTATTGTTTTCTAAGCTAAAGCACTTGAACCAAGTTAAATAGTGGACTAATCATTGACAAAGGAGATTCGGTAGCTCGGTTCTTCAGTTCACCATTGTGATGCAAATTTTCTGAGTATTCTACCGATATTAAATTCGCCATGGATCGAATGCGCTGCGTTACACTCTCGGCATCAGTACGAAACCATTAGTTGCATACTGTGAAGTGCAAAATCAAAGACTGCGAAAGCCACTGAAGTTCGAAAAATTGAACAAGTGATGGGATTCTGTAAGCCTTTTTAATCAGTATTCAGTTGACATTAGTGATACTTTCGAGTGCATGCAGTGTATCTTCGAAATGCATGGTGTGATTGTATTTAAGTTATACATTATTAATTAAATTCGGTTTTTTCTTTTTTCTCCCAAACTCACGATTATTTCATAAGAAAGTTGCAACACCGAGCATACTACTACGACTTGATTTCCAGCCCGATATTCGGTCTGTTCGTTGAACGCGGCGACAACAAGAGTACAAGTGAAATTCTTGGCTTCAGACGGAATCCGCTAATGGCAGCATGCATGTAGTGCAATTCAGGCGTTACCACAAATCCAATCAGCTTAATAAGTACGCTTGGCACTCACAAACGTCTCCCACACTTGGGGTCAGCATCATCTGCTTGTCATAACTAAGCAATCTAATATCTCACCTCAGACCCCAAATTAGCTCCGGGCCTAATCTGCAGAGGAATACTGTACCTTTCAGATTCTAACTGTAATGCGATATCCACAAAGTGAACTAATTATTACTTTCATTTACCAGTAGATTCATATGTCGCGCTGTTTCTGTTCATTTTGCTGGCATCCGTGCAGATGATTGCCGAAAGTCTGACTAGTCTGGAATGCCTGACTATTAATTGTTTGTGATGTACCTCTGATGAACTGATTATTATGATACAGCAGCCGCTTAGTCGAGTGTGTTGAAGATTTGCGGTCTGTGACAACTGGCTCGGGAGTGCAGAAGAATTCTAGCCTGTCTTCTACACAAGCCTCAAGCCTACTCAAACTACGAACTGGTTCTGCCTTTTGTCTTCGAGACCTGAAAAGAAAACCCGGTCGAAAATTACAAGGAGTAAAGCTGGCATTTCGCAACTGAAGACCTCTGGTGGATTTATCAAAACAGATGCAAAGGCGGTCAACACTATGGGTAAAACACTGCGTGTGTATAACTGCAAATCACGAACGACTTTTGACCGCGTGGACTGTAGCTAAATTGAATTATCTCAAATTTCAGTGTTACAAGTCAGAGTCTGGTTAACGAATCTAGTACCACACAAATATCCGGTTAAAGCTTGATATCCCGGCGTCTTGGGCTGCTCCACTACGGAATTAGCAGAACAACCCACAGTACGTTTCAATCGCCCCTCACCAACTGGTTGTTTGCGGGAAGCCTGAAAACAGTTTACACTCAGAATGGGTGAAGGGAATTCAGCGGACTATCGATCAATAGCGTTACTTTCGGTGGTCTTTAAAGTAGTGGAGGGTTTTCTGTGTGACTCTTCCTGAGCTTTCGTAGGGGATACTCAGGAGTCACGAATTCGCTGATTGTTCACGATGGCTGGGTATAGACTGCAGGCAGAGGATTGGCAACAGGCGTGGTTTATTTTGACTTTCCGAAGCCCTTGACAAGGTTTATTGTCCAGTCTTGTTTCGGAAAATAAGTAGTTATGGCTTTGATGAGCGCTGATCTGACTAGAGGATTGGCTGGCTGAACATATATTCACCGTCAAGCTGAACTGGAAGCTTTCAGAATAGACTCCGGCCAACAAATTAGTTCAACAGAGATCAATCTCAAGGTCCTTGTTATTCATTCCTTTTGATCTTGAACTACGGTGCACAGTCAGATGAGTGATATTGCTCTACGGCGGCGATACAAAGCTCTGGCGTATTCGAGAATGCCCGGACGATGTAGTGACCTTACAGGACGACTTGAACCGTCTAAATCAGTGGTCCATGGAAAACAGGTTCCCGCTAAATGCAAACAAATGTAAGAACAGAAGTAACGATGTGACGAACAATTGTTTTCGATAATTCTTTCTCAAGTCAATACAATTACATAGGTTTTCATCAAGGCGTCATGAGACAAACCGCATAAACAGAGGCTGACTGTTATCGAATGACAGTGGCTACTGCTAAACTTCACACGACTATTGGTTCGGCCCAGACCGGACGTTGACTGGGTGTTGTGTCACACGGTCAAGGTCAAATGTTTGTGTGTGGTTAGACTGGGTGTGATTGATCTGTGGCCACGGAAGTTGCAGGGACTGAACAAACTTCTTTTGAGAGCATAGATTAGGGTTGCGTAATCTGATTGCAATCGATTCGGCAGTTGCCAAAATACGCTGACGGACTGTTTTCGGTTGAGCGTTGGCCACTCTGTAGATAATCCGGAATGCTTTGTTAACGTCTATGCGATGGTTGGTGTCAGCTAGATGCGCAACAATGGCGCTGGTAATTGATTTACCTATGTAATTGTATTGACTTGAGAAAGAATTATCGAAAACAATTGTTCGTCACATCGTTACTTCTGATCTTATGGGATTTTTCCAACACTTACGTAAATGTAAGAACATCCACATTCGCCATCAAAATTGTGCTGACTACTACCTTGACGACAAAAAGCTACTCGTGTCAGTACGCGAACGAGATTTAAAAAAGGATAGTGGCATACAGTTTGAGTCTGTCTGCAAATTGTGTTGCGACGTCTAAAAAGGCACAAATAACCTGAAACCTTCTAAGAAGAATTTATGAGACAATTCACCCTGAATTTTTCCCAACTATGCTCGCATCCATAATCTTCTCACACCTGGAAACCAACATACAGGTCCGTCGTCCTCATATTAAGAAAGATTTGACAATTATCACAAATACTTGTACACGGGCTACTCGAAGAATTGTGGTGCTCAGAGAAACCCCCACCCAGAAAGACTAGTAGGAATTGACCAGTTCTTAGTGAATTACATATACCTCAACGAAAACCAAATTTTCACCTACGAAATGCTATACACCCCTGTTCATCAACTGGCATATCTTCCGCCAAATAGTGAAGTACGCCTAAGGGTTAATTTGCTGGAGTTCAGTATTGGAGTAGATAGATTATTTTGTGAACAGAACTACTTCAGTGTTAGGATTTGTTCATATCGCCCAACTCTGTAGTCATGACTGAATCGTTTGAGGGTTTTGTAACATTACTCGACCGGCACTGAAAGTTTCCTAACCGTTACACAGGCCACAGAACTGCCATTAAATGTACAAATCTGATGAAATGTACATCCGGTGTGTTTCAGTGTTCGTTGCTGAAGTGATTGCAGCCAACATCCAACTTTTTGTAGGTGTTCACCACTGGACTCCCACTTTAAATTATTCTTTCCTGAACGTGAGACATGGACAATCAAAAGTTGAAAAATATTCGTGATAAAATTATTGTTTTTATGCGACAAAAAACAGTCGATACAACTTCATCTCAGGGGATGCTCAGTTTTCCCAGGCGTTACAATCACAGTCATTATGTGAATATATGTTTTGGATTACCCCAGACCATGTTTACCTGATCATGTTTCCCAATAGGTCAGACAAAACCCGATATTGTTCCAGTGGCCACAGTGCTGGGTTCACAGTTGGAAAAAATCCAGTTGCTCGGTCCGCATAGGCTCACTGACAACTTGGAGTCCACTTACGACGTATCAAAGCAATCTTGTGTAAGAGTGGATCGGGCTCCTGGAGCAGTTCAATTTATCCCCGTTTGGGAACACTTACATGGACTTGCCCATTATGAAGTGTATAATTCTGAAAAAGATGAACATGCATTTACGCAACTCACCGTCTTGGTGTCAGACAGAAAAGTCACGACCAGCACCTTTCGTTGTCAATTGTACGAAGGTGGCATGTGCCATTCGAAGTTGTGGTTATTCAGTCATATTCGTAAGTACGAAAAACCCCTGCAAATCCACCATGACTGTTGTGCTCTGATGGGGCAACTTATGTTTTTGTTCAGTAACGGTGGTCATTTCTTACGATATATGGAAAAACAATTTCTAGGTCACTGATATTTATTCCCTTGGTCAAGTGTTATCGGCTTGATGTCTGTTTGTATTCATGCATCTGTTCATTCATTCTTTAACTCCCTGATCTGTTATCCTTTTATGCCACTACACATGGGGATCATCTATATATCTGTTCAATTTTTTGAACATATGCGTCGTTATGTATTGCAATAAGACATTCGTCTCACTCATTAACATGTTAGTGCCGAAGTTGGCACTTGTATCATGAAAGCTGCTGTTGTTTTTCATGCGAGAAGGCCCGCAACCCTACCGCCATCGTAAGAAGCTTTACAGATATGCTTTTCATAAGAGCTTCAGACTTGATAATTTTGGAACACAAAGTAAGATTGCGTAAGATGTACCATGCAGAGTCATTCGGATTGATCAGTTCGGTTGCGATTCACGGGCTTTGATAAGTTACCATGCATTATTTCAAGTAAGCATGAACTAAGAAAGAGTAATCGGTTGCAATAAGCGTAGCACACAGAACTAGTCACGTTCGAATGTTTTTTTCATGAGTTGACAGAAAATTCGAGTAAGAAACTGCCATTGCAGACAATATCGATCTTACAGTGAGGCATGTGGAGATGAACGTAAGCAACTGTGTAGCCCAAGAGTAGATTTAAGACAAATGAAGGAAATACACTTATGTAAACGGTATAACTGAAACATTGAACTGATAATAAGCACTTAACCGATAACAAAGTCATGACTACCAACCCGTAACACCATGGTGGTGATACGTTGACTGCCATTAGTTTCTGTACACGAAGTGAGGGTTTGTAACCTTGTATCACCACAGACTCTTCAAAAGGTAAAGTGTGTTTATTGATTGGGCGACAAAACAACATACAAAAAGCCTTTTCCACTTGAATTACCCCTCTCGTTTCTTCCAAACTTCGTGTGGCAGGGGATTGTGCAGCGCCGGATTTCTTGTTCACCAGCAACATTGATAATTTTGATTGCAGAGTAACCCTCATGGGAGGTGTTCTGTAATAATGTAGTGCACATTAGTGTGAACCATAGAAACCAGATACATTTTCATAACATGTTACGGACAGGAGCAACAAGTGTTCATGTTTTTTTCTATTACCCACCATATGCCAGTTTTCATGTGGATAACACGATAGCAGTGTGAATATAGGTACATATATCGGTAGGAAACACACACAAGGATTTTGTCGTGTTGGTTGTTGTGATGAGATTGAAATGCCTAAACTGCGAAAACAGTGTTACTCTGCTAATACAAAACGTGCTCTCTCACAACCGAACAAGTACAACGTTTACAGGTACGTTACTACCGACCTTCACATTAATTCTCACGTATCGGATGGTATTAACAGTTAGTGAATGATGAAATTAAGGAACAGATATCTGATAATTGGGTAAAGTGGTTTAATTCATTCAATGTTTAAGGACGCGTGAATTATTTGAATTGTGGACTGAGAAAGCCGCCCAGAAGTTTTCCTCATTTAGCATTTTTACGGCTGCTTCACTTGCTGTGCGATTTTCAAGACTGCGGAATGATGACTGGACCTAGAGGGACAAGTATATCTACCGGTAAGTCAACTACTGCAGGCAGGATTCGTCTGTGGAAATGAAACCTTGTTGAATCAAAGAATCGCTGGCCAGCGAACGCAGAATAGACATTATCAAACGAGATTCAATGATTTGTAAGTAGCCGTAGTTTGGCCGGGTTGTCTGTGAAGAAAACGTACTTAAATTTATGGGGCGGCGAACGCTGCAGGTGAACAGTCTGTCGGATGCCGCCTTGCTTGCTTTTGCAACTGGGTTGTTTTGTATGCAAGATGTAAGTAAATTACAACTGTCTGTTTGAACTGCGATATGGGGTTTTGTTTACTAGAATTTATTCATGTTCTGAATTTCATCTTTAGACCAAGGTTTGCTTCTCGTTAATCGTATATGACCGTATAACGGTTAAGTATCAGTTGAAACCGTTGATCCACTGGAGACAGCGATGTTTGACAGGATGGTGTTTTGATCTGAATGCGACTCCTGCTGGAATGTATGCGTGATGAGCAAAACCTCACGACTCTCTGATTCCGAAGGGAAACGATCGACACTCTTACTGTAGATTAGTTCCGATCGACTCTCAATGTTACGCGAAACAGAGTTGAAATACTTACGGACGCGCAAATTTCTTCATCAACTCGCCAGCCCGTCTATATTGCCTGATAGTTGATTTGATATCACTGGATGGCGTGCCACCTGTTTTTTGTCACTGATACTGACTTCTGATCCAGTAGTGTTTTGAGGTTTCTTGGTTGCTCCTCGAGTGCTAATTGGTTGGATTTTGTTAGTCGTTGTGTTTGGTGACACCAGTCGATGCATATCAACATCCTGCAGCCCCGTTGCATGTTTACTGACTGACCTGTCGGGCTTTGCTGATTGACCTGTGGTTTCATCTGTTATTGCCAATAATTCGATTCAGCTGACGTCACTGGTTCTGTAAACACCATCGTTGTGATGTGAACCAAGAAAACGGATGACACGAGGGTTGTTTATTTCCAAAACCACTACATGGGTTATGCGCTTTAACATGACAGTAAACAAATACACTCATCTGCTTACGATACTGGCCCCGGAACGTCACGGTTGCTATGGTTGCTAATATTCAGTTCCTTTATGCGCCAAGATCCACTTCATGCCATGCTGTACCCTAATGCCTCTTGTATTTTTCCTGCGGATAATTCGATGTCAAATTCCATGTTGATGCTTCACTACTGAGGAGTAGTGATGTGAGTAGTGTAGTGAGGTCCCTCGTCCTCACTGCAGTGGTACATAAACACTGCCAGTGGTGTTGTCTGTAATACCTAACAGGATATCACTATCACGTTACGTATACTTCGGGAGCAAACAGCCAAGCTACCGAAGGGAGACGTTTAAAACCATCCGCAAAACGTCTAACTGCTTTGTGGCCTTATTGTTCCACTTAAGTAATTGTCTTTACTCCGCAAACGTCCCAGTCGAAGAACTACAACCTCCACGCCCCAAAGTCTACACAGCTTTCACTTGTTGACCAAGAACGAACATGACCTACAATTCTTACCTTATGGGGAATAAGTCCCTCTGACCATTGTTTTAGTCATTAGCGGAAAACCTTAAATCTTACGTCATTCAGAACGAGAATCAGCAGAGTATTTGGATTGGTGAACCATTAGCTCGGGTCCTTAATCTATAATATATGCAATATATGTATAACAGTATAATCCATTGATGATAAACTGTTACGGTTTAGCTGAGCAAATGACTCTTAGGACCAGAAACTGAGCTAGAAAATTTGCATTGATTAATCATCGACGCCGAAAGATTTTTGCGAATGAGCGTAAATTATAATGAAGGCCGGCAGGTTTATGCATTTCGTATTGACTAGTCAGTAAAAATTTTACAACGGGAACGCATTTTTTAAAGCAACCAGGTTAGGATTGGCCATTTAGTCCAATGAAAGGTCAATTTAACGGGTGCAGACCAGCCAATCTTTAATTCACGCATCTACCGGTCTTCGTGTCGACAGCAATGGTTAAATTATCCTCGAAATTTCTTCATCTAACTTCGCGATCAAGTTTTGTAGCCATAGAGTAAAACCGCTGTGAGTACTTGTTCACAAACGTGACGTCTGTTCCAGAGTGAAAACCGTATTACTTCAAACACGAACTAAACAGGTGAAAATCCTAGCACTCTTAAATATAGTATGGTTACTTTCACAGTCTACCCCCACAGCCACTTGAATCAAAACTCACGAAGTACGTGGACCAGTCATTCAACCCAATAATTTACTAACCAGTTAAAGTATGGCGATCGATATTGTCAATCATTTCCGTCTTTTTTTAAGGATGACCAAGTATCAAACTACCCTGGAAAGTAAACTTATCAGTATCACCCCGATGGTTTCCTCGACTGTTGAACCCGAGTTCCACAGGCCATTCACGAAGCATGTATCGTGGCCTGCGGCATTTGGTATTAGGGGTTAAACAGACGGTCGATTTCTAGAAAAGCTGTAGAACTGTTAGATACTAGACGGAACATTCTTTCTGAGAGTTCGTGTAACTAATCTATGGGAGATTTCCGTAGAAAAATGAAACGTAGCTTGAACGCTGATCGCGAGGATTGGCTAGAGGGAAGCGTTAGAGAAACGGAGACCTGTTTTGCTTCAGGGAGCATCGGCAAGCCGTTCAAGCTTATCTGTAACATTAGTCCCGGGCGACCGTCTGCTACTGCAGCTATCAGCATGGGGAATTAGTTTGACTCCAGTCATTACTACGGTTCTGGCATCCCTTATACTTCGTCGACTCAAGGCAACTCGAGAGGCAAAAATTGGGGAAGAACAGGCAAGGTTTCGCCTTGGGCGGTAATCTATTGATTAGACCTGTACTCAACGCCAAGTTCTGGAACGGCGTCATGTGTAGCGCCGGCCAACAATTGCTGTATTTCTAAACTATAAGGGTGTGTTCGATTCGGTGGATTGATTTACGCTTCTACAGTCGCTTAAACGCAGGGGTGTACTGATCAGGTATGTGAACATACTGTGGGCGCTTTACTCCCATACTCCAGCTCAGATTAGGGTTTACGGTGAACTGTCTGACAGTTTTCACATCAGGGGTGCGTACGTCAGTGCCATCTACTCCCACCATTTTTGTTTGATGGAGGACTGTCTCCGGCACTCACAAGATGCCGGTGTTGACCTCCTACCTGGTAGAAAACTGGCAGATCTTGATTATGCTGACGACACAGTGTTGCTGTTTGACAACTATCAAGCAGCACATACAATGCTAGACGTTATTTCGCGTTTTGCTAAATGCTTCGGAATGCGCTTTTCAGCCTCAAAATGCGAAGCGCTTCTACGAGATTGTTGTGATAAGGTGAATATATTGTTAGGTAATGAAGTCATAGAGGTTGTTGGCCCGGTTGTGTAGCTGGGAGGCTGCACCAACGTCGTCGGGGTGATATTCGACAATCTGGGCACCTCTGGCAACAGAAGTTTTCTCTCTCTGAGTCTTGAGGGTCGCGTGTATCAGACAACGATGAGGGTTTTATTACTGTACTAGGGCGAAACTTGACAACTTATGGTAGAAGACGTGAACAGTCTTCACGTATCTGACCACCGATGTTTGTGTTCGATCGCTCATATCGGATGGCACAAACTAGAAAGCAAGATTAGGAGTGGGTATTTGATAATGACTGTCAAACGTATCCTTTCGTTCAATCTTCACATTTGCACGGACTCAGGTGATTATACCATGTGCTAAGGATGCCAACTAGTCTTTTGCCACACGGAGCACACTTGGCTGACGGACGTAATGTTCGAAGTGGACGAATGGTGATCTGGACTAGAAAAATGAAATCGTTCAGGAAGGGGTTCATCTTTGGGGAATCTCGCGACTCGCAGAGTCGGTGGCTGAAGAATTTAGGTGGGATGGCAGCTAACTGGGCTCAGTGACCTAAGTGTTGCGCTTGTTCGGTCGATGTGGAGTGAGTGTAGTTGACGATGCTAGGCAGTGAAATCTGTAACTAAACTCTCTTGCTGATGATGTCTCACTTTCACTTACAGTATGGCTGTTTGTTTGTTGGGTATAGGCACATTGATGCTGAATGTTTGAATATAGACATAGCTAATTTTTTTAGTAGTTAGCTCTCTTTACCCCATTTCTTTTATTCCTCTCTTCCCGCACAGGGTTTACTTTTGTCTTCATGATTTTGTGGTCGTTATTCATCAGTGAGAACCGCCGATATCCTGCTGTCTGTGATGATGATGATGATGATGGTGAGGTGGTTGAATTTACTGTTAGCAAACTAACAAAGCGGATTCGAGTCTCTAGTTAACTGTGTTTAATCGGAAAGACCAACTCATACTAGGTTCAGCCAACATGTACGTTTACTTTGAGAGTGAACATTCTGTAACAGATAAAGACACGGTCTGATCATTTTCATTGTCTGTCTCTTACCACATGTCTTCACTCTTAGGCCCTGTACTACCAATTCGGTTGTATCCATTGGATCGGCTGCAAACATTTTTTGGATCGCTCACATGTGATCTCCCGGATGTGCCCGCTAGTATGTTGTGTGTACAGCTGCAGGTCCTATGGGGCCTTCGGGCTTTCGTGATGATTTCCGAAAACAGAGCTAACTGGACCAGACTGGATCGAACTTGCAGACGTTTCCTACTCAGTTGTCAAGCCTCGGCGTGCTACATGGATAGTGTATATGGACAGCAGACGGAAGAAATGTTGGTGCATGTCACAGGTAACTCGCGTTAGATAAAATTCAGATGGAGCACCATCATAAACTGACAGCATATTTTAAATCCATACGAATATTTTGATCGACCCATGTCGAAAGGAAGCAATAGACTAGATGGTTGCTCTTATTAGGGTTCTCCTTCAGTAGTAAATACCACTATGGTGAAAAAACCTTTTAACATAAAAAGTGTGTTTTAGTGAACCGATCTTCTACGGAGGCGATATTCCACTGTAAACACCCACTCCAAAAACTGGAATACATCCAGCGACGTTGGCCAAACTATTATCAATGCTTAAACAAGAGCTAGCCCTATTCAGATATTACCTGGATTAATCTGGCTTGTTTGAATTTTACGGAAGTTCTCTGGTTGTTGCAATTTTTTGACCATAGTAATAATGGTCTGGACACTCAAACAACAATATAGAGAAGCCAGTGTTTTAACTCTGGTACCGTCATCTTTAGTTGGATCGCTTTTACCACCTGCNATTCGGTCGGTTCGTCATTGTCTGTCGGTCGTTTGTGCTTGTACTTGACGTGCCCTTTGGACCCTTGACGGCCTACTGCGGCCAAACATTGTCTTATCCCACGAACGCAAACGAATTGTGGTTTGTTCTTGAAATTGATTATATTACTTATAACAGTAGTACCACGTTTCCAGCGACTTGGTTTGGTTCTGATATTTGGCGTCGTTGGTTATACGTGCGTCACTCAACGTTCGTCGGAAGAACGTGCAGTATGTGTTATTAGGTGCTTTCTAACTTGTTTGTCGAGAAAGACATGGAAGAAATTTTAAGTGTGTGATTAATTTGCTTCTTGGACATAACAATTTAGTGGAGGTACACAAATCTGGTCGGTCGATCTCGACAACAACGTTAATGCATTTTGCCGGCGCAAGCGCAAGTGTTTCTTTGCTGAATGTGAGCCACTCCAACTTGTTTCGACAATCGCAAAACATACTGTGTAGCCGCTGTCAAAAACGTGTCTAGTTATGACGATAGCAATTATCAGCGCACTCCGAATGGTTCCTAAACCGTTTCTTGTTCAGTGTTGATGTTCTGTTATTCCCGTGTACAAATTACAAGGCCTTAGCTAATTACAAAAATTTTGGCATACCAAAGGGTGATGGTATGGTCTGTACTGTCTACCCACTCTTAAGCACAAACAATTTGGTATAGGTATTCTCGGTGCACACATCACAAGAACATCCATTCCCATCGGTACAGTCGGCTCCCAATCACATGAGAACACATTTGAGACGTCATCGGCTTTCGTATCGATCTAGCACTCACCTGCCGGCAGATGATAATTGAGTCGACCAGCAAGTGCAGCAGTCACATATGGTTTGCTCCCAGAAGTGAGTTTGCGAGATCCGTCACCATAATAAATAACTGGGCTAAGAGTATCCCAAGAGTTACAATAATTAAACAGGGTCAACAACCGTGAGTCCGATGTGACGGTCATTTAGGATGCTGTCCTACGCAGAAATCTGACTGTTCTCTACTTTTTCTGTGAACGACTAACCAGTTTTTAAAGGGAATACAATCGTGAAAAATCTGGATCTTGACTGGATTCTGTAGAACAAGTCGGGTTCAGAGCAAGATGTGTATTCACT
>QNGE01003808.1:63141-74996 GCA_008508345.1 Paragonimus westermani | reverse complement strand
TGGGATGCTGGTAGGGCTGGTCGGCCGATAACTTGCATGAGACTGACGATCAGCTGCCTCAAATAAAGTTGTGACGATGGCCTCTTTTCAATCCTCCGGAAGGGAACCTCTCGGGAATATCCTCTTAAACCGTTGAAGGAGGAGCACCGCCAAACCGAAGACCGATTCTATGAGAATCCGTGGATGTATCGCGTCTGGTCTAATTGCACTACGTGAATTTATTTCGAACAAGCTTTTGGGAGTAAAAGGCCGATATCTGCTGTTCACCGTTCATGGGTTGTTTTAAGACTGTGCCAACAGCAACGTCTGATGCGTCCGTTGTGAGAAATCGACAGGCGTTTGAATCGCAACTAATAAAGCATAGTTCAGTGTCGTACCACAAGGCTTCCCTCACTGCTGAGAAAGCTGCTTTGGCTTCCGGTGGTATTCAGTGGACTTGCGTTTCGAGTCAACCAGGTCCGTCAGAGGTTTTAGAATGTTCGCGCAATTGGGGATGAAACGCCGATATCAGTTGAATGTGTCGAGGAATCGTCGAATTTGGGTTATCCTGGCGAGAATCGGAAAATCCGAGATGGACTTAACCTTAACTTGCAGGGGTATGATGCCGGTTTGATCGATGCGACGTTCCAGGAAATCCAGTGAACTTCGAAGGCACACTTATCGATGCTAATCCTAATATCATATCGCGCGAAACTGTCGAAAACCGCACGGAGGTGAGATAGATTTTCTTTATTCGAGCGGCTAGCAATCCAAACATCGTCAATGTAGACGTATGCGAAAGGGAGTCCACACAGTATTTCATCCATGAATCGCTGAAACGTTTGAGCCACATCACTAAGCTTGAAGGGCATTTTGGTGAACTGGAACAGTCCGAAAGTTGTTGTAAAGGCTGTCTTCGGAATGTCCTTTTCGGCAACCGGGATGTGGTAATAGAGAAAATAGTAGCACCGACAGGTCCCAGTGAAAAATCGTGGACGTTTGGTATGAAGTACTTGACGGGGATTGTATAGTTGTTGGGAGCGCGGTAATCACCGCAGGGTCGTCAGTCGTCCGGAGACTTCTCTGGTACCATGTGCAGTGGTGTCGCCCAAGAGATGTTCGAAAGCAATTTTAAGGCATCACTGTGTTAGTTTTTAATGTCAATGTCCACAATGTCGTCAAGCATTGTTAAAAATAACGGGATGGATAGGATATTGCTGAGAATAAATAGTCGGGCTTACAAATTTTATAGTCGCTGATCCATCAAATGATGAGAAATAACCAAGGTATGGTAACACTGAAAGAAGCTGTAACGGTAACGAGTGTGTACAAAAGATATACGCATAAGCAAAAGAAAGACGTATCCAAACCAGTGAGAATGACTCGGTGACATGATAAAATCCGTGGAATTGGATAGCCGGCCGCCAATGAGAAAGACAGCGCCAAGGAGTAGGCCCAGTAGACGACTGATAGATAATTCCAAACACGACGTGGAATGACGAACGTCCGGCGTCGATAGGTCAACAAACACGTGGAGCTGAAGGAAGTTTCGCCGTGCGATCAGTAGGCCAGCCCAAATTCACGCAAACGAAGAAGACAGAGACGGCGCACGGTAACCCCAGTTTTATCGATCAAGAAAACTAAGTCGAAAAAAGTGACGATGGTGCTTTCAAACGATTTTGCAGATGAAATAAACGGAACAGCATGTAGAAAAATATACGAAAGATTTGCCAAATTCGTTTAAGAATTGCGGACACTATAGTTTTAATACGCTAAACATTATTCGAAGGACATTCGTCACAATGACTACCCGGCGTGCTGATCCTTCAAAAAAATGCCGAAGGGGCAAGCCGAAGGTGTCATTACGAAAATCATCACACAAATAATTCAGGAATGCGCTGCAAAAGGAGAAGATGTTTCAGAGACATTGACTGCCTACATAGTGAGCAAAAAATACAAAGTTAGGGTATTAAATTTTCTCCAGATTAAAGCTGTAGTTCTAAACCCGGATTCAGAATTCTTGCCGGATAAACCGTTGGCAAAAGAAGACGTTGAGAAGCTCATTCAAGTAATGTCATTGATATACTCATTCTTCAGATATGTGTTGAAAGATTAACCGATGATGAATCGCCTGCACTGGATACCATTAAAATGCAAGTCTATTTCGAAACGAATCATTTAGAACGAGGTGAGAGTTTGTAGTCATCTATTCGCTTGACTTTGTGCAAATGATACCGGCGTGCCATAAGGCACTTTTGAGATTTCAAGCTCTCCAGATATTCCAATTGCACGCATAATATTTATAACATTATTCAATAAATTGCTCATTATGTCCCGAACATATGTTAGCACCCAGTACGTTCTATTACACTTGACAGTACTCGGTTGATAAGTTGTACTTTTTCTAGTTAGCANTGACACCTTCGGCTTGCCCCTTCGGCATTTTTTTGAAGGATCAGCACGCCGGGTAGTCATTGTGACGAATGTCCTTCGAATAATGTTTAGCGTATTAAAACTATAGTGTCCGCAATTCTTAAACGAATTTGGCAAATCTTTCGTATATTTTTCTACATGCTGTTCCGTTTATTTCATCTGCAAAATCGTTTGAAAGCACCATCGTCACTTTTTTCGACTTAGTTTTCTTGATCGATAAAACTGGGGTTACCGTGCGCCGTCTCTGTCTTCTTCGTTTGCGTGAATTTGGGCTGGCCTACTGATCGCACGGCGAAACTTCCTTCAGCTCCACGTGTTTGTTGACCTATCGACGCCGGACGTTCGTCATTCCACGTCGTGTTTGGAATTATCTATCAGTCGTCTACTGGGCCTACTCCTTGGCGCTGTCTTTCTCATTGGCGGCCGGCTATCCAATTCCACGGATTTTATCATGTCACCGAGTCATTCTCACTGGTTTGGATACGTCTTTCTTTTGCTTATGCGTATATCTTTTGTACACACTCGTTACCGTTACAGCTTCTTTCAGTGTTACCATACCTTGGTTATTTCTCATCATTTGATGGATCAGCGACTATAAAATTTGTAAGCCCGACTATTTATTCTCAGCAATATCCTATCCATCCCGTTATTTTTAACAATGCTTGACGACATTGTGGACATTGACATTAAAAACTAACACAGTGATGCCTTAAAATTGCTTTCGAACATCTCTTGGGCGACACCACTGCACATGGTACCAGAGAAGTCTCCGGACGACTGACGACCCTGCGGTGATTACCGCGCTCCCAACAACTATACAATCCCCGTCAAGTACTTCATACCAAACGTCCACGATTTTTCACTGGGACCTGTCGGTGCTACTATTTTCTCTATTACCACATCCCGGTTGCCGAAAAGGACATTCCGAAGACAGCCTTTACAACAACTTTCGGACTGTTCCAGTTCACCAAAATGCCCTTCAAGCTTAGTGATGTGGCTCAAACGTTTCAGCGATTCATGGATGAAATACTGTGTGGACTCCCTTTCGCATACGTCTACATTGACGATGTTTGGATTGCTAGCCGCTCGAATAAAGAAAATCTATCTCACCTCCGTGCGGTTTTCGACAGTTTCGCGCGATATGATATTAGGATTAGCATCGATAAGTGTGCCTTCGAAGTTCACTGGATTTCCTGGAACGTCGCATCGATCAAACCGGCATCATACCCCTGCAAGTTAAGGTTAAGTCCATCTCGGATTTTCCGATTCTCGCCAGGATAACCCAAATTCGACGATTCCTCGACACATTCAACTGATATCGGCGTTTCATCCCCAATTGCGCGAACATTCTAAAACCTCTGACGGACCTGGTTGACTCGAAACGCAAGTCCACTGAATACCACCGGAAGCCAAAGCAGCTTTCTCAGCAGTGAGGGAAGCCTTGTGGTACGACACTGAACTATGCTTTATTAGTTGCGATTCAAACGCCTGTCGATTTCTCACAACGGACGCATCAGACGTTGCTGTTGGCACAGTCTTAAAACAACCCATGAACGGTGAACAGCAGATATCGGCCTTTTACTCCCAAAAGCTTGTTCGAAATAAATTCACGTAGTGCAATTAGACCAGACGCGATACATCCACGGATTCTCATAGAATCGGTCTTCGGTTTGGCGGTGCTCCTCCTTCAACGGTTTAAGAGGATATTCCCGAGAGGTTCCCTTCCGGAGGATTGAAAAGAGGCCATCGTCACAACTTTATTTGAGGCAGCTGATCGTCAGTCTCATGCAAGTTATCGGCCGACCAGCCCTACCAGCATCCCATGCAAGATAGTGGAGCGATTGTTAGAACGCACCATCTTTAACCACTCCTCAAATAACCCTTTCTGTTCAACCCAGCATGGCTTTCTTCCAGATCGATCATGCATAATCAATATGTTAATCTTTGTGGATAACCTAACAGAGACCAAAGACATTGGTCACATCCCGGGTGCTGTCTTCTTCAGATTGGCCAAGGTATTCGACCCTGCATAAACTAGAAGCCTATGGGATCCAAGGAGAGGTTCTCCTCTGGATAACTTCCTATCTTGGTAACAGGACTCTCAGAGTAAAAACCGGTTCAGGCCTTTCGTCTTCATCCCCAGTTTCTGTGGGAGTCCCTCGAGGATTGGTACTTGGTCCGCCGTTGTTTCTGATATATATCAATGATCTCCCCGAGCTGATCTCTAGCAACGCCCTCCTTTATGACGACGACTTAAAAATCTGGAATGCCTGCGACCCCAATGCGTTGCAGATTGACCTTGATCGCATTAATTGCTGGTCAGATGATTGGAGTCTCTTTCTAAACGACAGTAATTGTGCGCACATGTCAATTGAAGGGACTCTGGGAACCTATTTGTGATACATGGTGCACAAAGTGTGGTAAATATCACGAAAGTAGACCTTGATAAAGACCTAGGGATCTGGCTGTCGTCTGGTTCCCCCTTCTCTTATCATCACCAGCTGGCCGCCAAAAGGGGTCTTAGGACTCTTGGGATGATCAAACGAACCTCCCCCCGGATGGACAAGCACGTCTTCCACACGCTTTACGGAGGCTACATAAGACCACTGCTCGAGTATGTCAATCAAGTCGTCTGCACCGGTTTGAAGGAGGACATACTCGCGATTGAACTTATCCAACGAATAGGCACCAAAATGGTCACTGGCTTACGGCATCTCTCTTACGAGTCTCGCCTCGAAATTCTCGATCTTCATCCACTTGAGTTTCGTAGACTTCGCGGCGACCTAATTCTTAAACACGTTCCCTGTAGCACAGGACTCGTGCAACAATTCTTCACCCTAGCAAGTGATAACAGTCGGAGAGGTCACGACAAGAAGTTCTATAAGCTTCGATCTCGGACCTTCCAAATACAACAGCTCTCTTATAGAGTTATCAACTACTGGAACGACCTACCACTAGAGGTTGTTAGCTGCTCTTCTAAGGACCGTCTCAAAGTGTTAATGGATTTCCATCTACTTAAGTAGCTGTTAGACCAGTTGTTTAATCTCTTCTGCTTTATTATTGTTTTGCTCTGTTCCTGGTTCTTTCTGTAACCCCCAAGAGCGGTGCTACACCCCGTTTTCAATGCCTGCCTTTCAGGCCAACAGAAAACCGCCGCACATCGGAACGAACGAAGTGTCTGGATTCGAGTAGTTTTGGCCGTCCTTTTACAACCCTTGTACGAATTGCTGAATTCGCTGAAATAATGTTTCCAGCGATTCCAAAGTTTATGCACGGGTTGTAGCAGAGGTCCGCGGTGCTCAGCTACATCCTGCTAGCAGCAATTTGGGATTCAGTTTGGGGGTGAATTAAGGCTGGTTTCGGGAAGGTTTGGGAATGAATTCTTCCGACCAACAGTGTTTTGGTTGCTGAGAATATATTTATCCGCATGTTAGCCAGTATACTCTGTATTCATAGACTTCAAAGTGTACCTAACCCAAGGGAATTGCAGTGAACTCCAGGTAGTTTTTTGCTATATGTATAACCTAGTTCTTAATCCATAAATGTTGCTAACAGTGCAGTCGGTTGTTTTTATTTGATGTCCAGCGGACATTACCCAAGTAGCAAAATGGTGTGGGTCCAGCATGGGCTACGGCAGCCCATGGAAAAACTTGCGAACGAACCTCTTAATACGGTTTGCAAAACTCGAATCTTTTTCAAAATGGTTTCCCTGCCATCTGCGTTAAGTGCCCGAGGATTACTGATGCCGCCCAAGTAGTATATTGTAAAACATTCGAAAACGTGGAAATTTTACTGTACAGTTTACAAAACTATTTCAGAACCATACGCAGTTGGTTATACTTATGTTCACGAGATTTTCCTATCGACGTTGGAGCCACTAAACCACCCTTTGATGCACACTTGGGAAACCAGCAGAGAGGAAGTCAAGAAAAATATGTTGTAAGCGGAAGGCAGTAATCAGACTACAGCAGATGTGTATAAGAAATTGAACAACAAGATAAAGCATCCCAGAACCATCTATCGCTCATTAAAATAACCTAACGCACAGTTTATGAGGGTTCACAACAACCTCCGCTCATAGGCGGGTATGCGTTGCATGCACGTTGCAGTATTTATCACGTTCACAGTACAACACATTATTGGCAGTACTTTCGATGTAGTGTTTATCTCCACAAATGGCACAGGCAAGAACTCTGCTATCTAGATAAACAGCTGAAAGGCAACCACTGAGAATAAAGTGTAGCACCGCTCTTGGGGATTACGTATGTATTTACATATGTATTTACTGTTAAATACCAATATCAAAATAAGATTACTTGCATACTGTAATTTCGAGTAAATGCAAATCAAGCAACGCTTTGAAGCAATCTCTATGGAAGTCGCTTCCATAGAAGCGTTGCCAAGTACATCAGAAGAAAAACTGTCCAGAGGACTGATAATCCTAAAAGAAAACGGCTGCTGTTTGAGGAGGATCCGAGGACGAAGCTTAAAACGCGTCTCGTTATGTCGTTGTTCGCTAACGTACAGAAATATTCTGTGGGGCATACTCTGAAGAGGTATGTGAGGGCTAACTCACTGCAGATTCATCGAAATCTAAGTGGGTGCAAACAGAAAATTTCAAACTGAAACATCTCTGCTCGTGACTAATTTGGTGGCCGCGTTCTGGACACACACAAAAACTAATGTGTCATTCAATCAGGTATACACGAACTGATCAGCATACTCCAGGAGCGGTCTTGTATAAACCCCGTAAATCGTTTGAAACGCCTTCTTGTCTATGCGGAAGAAAGTGCGCTCAGTCATGCTAAGACCGACAAATCCTATTTTTGCAGCCATCTCATGGTAGTATGCGAGGGACAGGCTAGACGACAACCGGATGCCCAGATCTTTCTTCGGATCGAGTTTCATGATGTTTACTGTGCTAAACGCACTATGAATAACAAAGTCATCACCAGAATCTTCACCGAGTGACACACGAGCACACTGATTGTCATTTAGTGGGAGACTCTAATTGTCCGACCAGCGTTGGTCACGTCAACATCACTCTGTAGTGCACTGGGATAGGTGGAGTTACAGATGTTCAGATTCAGGTATACACGAACTGATCAGCATACTCCAGGAGCGGTCTTGTATAAACCCCGTAAATCGTTTGAAACGCCTTCTTGTCTATGCGGAAGAAAGTGCGCTCAGTCATGCTAAGACCGACAAATCCTATTTTTGCAGCCATCTCATGGTAGTATGCGAGGGACAGGCTAGACGACAACCGGATGCCCAGATCTTTCTTCGGATCGAGTTTCATGATGTTTACTGTGCTAAACGCACTATGAATAACAAAGTCATCACCAGAATCTTCACCGAGTGACACACGAGCACACTGATTGTCATTTAGTGGGAGACTCTAATTGTCCGACCAGCGTTGGTCACGTCAACATCACTCTGTAGTGCACTGGGATAGGTGGAGTTACAGATGTTCAGATCGACAGCGTATAGGAGGCCGTTGATGATAATGTCCCATCCAGCACGCCCGTTCCCTGAGTGTTTTCTGAACGTCCCGTACGGTCTAACTGTACATTCTCGGGTCACTCATATGACTTTTAATGGGAGAACTAGCCCGAGCTCCTATATAATGTTGTGAATAATTTCTCTCTCTTAAGCTGCCTGTTCACACTTCATCAAACATTTACTGTGCGTGAAAGCTAATAACTGTACTTCCCGTATCCTAGCTATGACGACTGTCTTATAAGACTATCCGAATGACCTCTGAGTGTCCCCTGCTGGCATATCCCGATCATTAACGTTTATGCAATATTGTATTTCACTCCGTCATTAAGATGATCCTATAAAAATGAATGTCGCATTTCATTGTAGGTAGCGACTAGCATAAAGACTAGATAGTGACTAGCAGCTTAGTTGACAGCTTAGCTGTATTATCGGAGGTACTTTTTTCGTAGTCTGGTTACTTATCGAGAAAAACTAATTGGCTAGAAGGCTGATGGGAAGAAGTCATATTATCAAGTTTTTTTCACATTATTCTATCTCCAGATTCAGGGAGGTCAATCCCCATAAAAACTACGGATAAGACAAATAATGCACCTATCCTAATTAACTCAAAATGATTAACTCGCTGGTCAGAACACTGTGACGGGCAGTTCAGCCAGTTTTAAGTTTCCAATTCACTGCTTCCGTGCATTGCTATTTTTCGAGTTTTTTATTTCCAGCTAGAATCATTCACCAGAACGATGATGTTTTATTATAACATGGTCTTATATGGTTTAAAACCTGCTGTTCTTGATTGCCTCGTTAAGAAAAGATGATGAGTCTATGATAGAAGCTTCTATTCACCTGTTCCAACCGGTATGAACACATGTGTGGGTTCTTCCTGAGTGAGATGATTCTGGTGACCTTCCGAAAGTTAACAACATCACATAGGAAAACACATTTCTCTAGCCTCAACCATCAAACTTGTTTGACTTGTTCAGACACATATTATAAATACCAGGGAATAACAGGTAGGTATACCTCTGTGGATGTTCATACATATTAGTTGACTGCAAACAAAATGCTCCTAGAAAGTTGGAAGCAAAGCCATAGGACCAACTATATTTCTCTACTGCAGAGGCATGACTGACTCGATGTAATGATTTACACTTTTTCAGTAACCGATGTACTGGAACAAGCCGGTTAAAAATATTCTTATCCTCTATTCACCTACAGATGACTTTGGAGTGTACTGCAAATTATTGGAAACTCACAACACTTAAACTGGTATCCTTCAAATTTGCCGCGTTTCGTAAATTTATTTGGATTTGTCAACGACAAACAAGGCCGGGATAGTTTAAGACACAAGTCTGAATCCTTGATGCCCATTCAGACAACAAATAAACAAACCGGATTTACGCTGATGACGACATAGCTTTACTTACTACTTATCTAATAAAAGAACGGATATCACAAAAAATTTCTTGAGATGGTCATTTTTATTTGATATAACCGGTTATGCTGGGTCCTGGGATGTGCATTCCGACAATTCAGAACTCAGTGTTTCGCCCCAGGATTGTGATAGCGTTAGTCTTGGAGTTTCCAGGGCTCTCATACTGCGACAGGTTGTCAGAACACACAGAGAAACATGTAGCGAAAAACACAACTCTCAGGCTTGTTGTCGGAAATATGCATTAGGCCTTTAAATTACAACAGATACTGGAATATTGGCACATTTTTCTCGGCCAACGGATGTCGTACGTTCTTATGTAAAAGTTTACCGGTGCACCTTCTAGCCCTGTTGCCATCGCAGAGAAGTCCCATTGAAGTGTTTTGATCTACCCGAACAGCTTAAGACCCTGTTTAATTAAGAAGTATGGATTTATTGGCGGCCATCTTGAGCGTTCTCTACGCTATCTGGCATTCGACAGGGGTGTCTAGCCTCCTTCTTTCTTCTTAACTTCGGGGTACACGATATTCTGGAAAAAATACTCACAAGTTCCGGGGGTCTCATAATTGGTCTTCCTGCATGTAGTTGGCTGGTTGACGTTGAACATGCGTTCAACACTGTTTTATCTCTTTCACTTCCAGAAAACATGCACACCAAGCTGAACCAGTTGACTGATATGAATATTCTGTGTGGTATGCATTTAGCCCCCTAGAATTGTAAAGCGTTAGTGCTAGATCTGGTTGACACTGATCTTGTATCTGTTAATGCTGATGGACCTACGAGGATTATCGGTCGTTTCGCCTACCTGAGTGGTGCCACCTCGTCATCCGATAGTTTTGATGACGAGGTGCCCATGAAAATCTCGAAATCGAGCAACGTACATGCCAACTCCCCTAACTCGTGAAGTCTTGGAAATGTGCAATCGTCGACTTTTCTCTTTATAGAAGATAGAGCCGGTCCATTCATGCAGAACGTGCATGTGAGCTCTTGAAATTCCATGGACGCTGCCTTCGCCAGTTAGATTGTACAAAATGGCTGAACTTTTCAAAACATTTTACAGTCCGTCGGCACATATCTGAGGAATGTGGAGGTTTCCGACCGATGACCAAAGTAAGGAAATTGCTCATTTTTCGGACTTTCTACACGACACTGGTTACACAATTCAGGTGACTCTGCGGCCGCGGTTACCGGTCAAACGGAACTAGGTATAGTCCTCAGCACGACGGCCACAGCCGCATTGACAGATTGGATTCCTGTTAATAGTAGACTGTGTGCCGCCCGCTTGGCAGGTTCTGTTAGGGTCGGCTCTAGAAGCAAAACCGTCAGAAATCTTTTCGTTGTGTTTGCTTTTGCTCCAACTGACTGTAGTGACATCGGCGTCAAGGACGTCTTTTATTCGGATCTGGCCGGAGATATGAACGCCCAGGTCGGCCGCCTTGGTGAGGCCGAATCTCGTCTAGGTGGCAGGTTTGGGATAGCACCACATCGGTCGGACAATGGCGGGCGACTGTTGCAACTGTGCGCCGACCATGGGCTGTTTTAGCCAGCACTAGTTTTAGGCATCGTGCAAGTCATTGCTATACTTGGTGCCCTCCTCTCTGAGTCAGACATGGTCTCAGATAAACCACATTGCTGTTAGTTATAGGTGGCGGGGTTCCATTTAGGGCTGTCGTTCTTATTGGAGCACGCACCTAGATTCAGATCATGCGCTGGTACGCTGTCGTTTCGTACTCACTTTTGCTGGGCAACGACCCCACCGACAGGAACAATTGGCGGTGGAGAAACTGATAGTACCGTCGGTAAAGCATACGTATCAAACCAGCTTAGAAACCTCCCTCAGCAGTTCTCACTCCGACGATCCTGATCGCTCCTGGACCCAGATCACAGAGGTCACTAGTGAAGCATGTACTGTGGCATGCGGCACGGGGGTACATGGAATGAACAAACATTGGATCTCGGAGAAATCCCTGGAGTTGTTAGAACCCAGGCGGAACATCCTTCCTGGCAGTTCATATAACAAGTGTAGAAAAGATATCCGTGGGAAACTGAAACGTAGCCTACATGCTGATCGTGAGGCTTGGTTAGTGGAAAAAGTTAAGGAGATGGACACGGTTTTTGCTTCAGGAAACTCTGGCAAACTGTTTAAGCTTATCCGTGCCACTGGTCCCAGGCGACCGTCTGTCAGTGAAGCTATCAGCGAGACAGATGGCACACTCATTTATACTAAGTCCAAAAGGTCAGAGCGATGGGTGGAACACTTTGAGGGGCAATTCAACTGGCCTCCGTCTTCTACTGCGTTGCTGCGACAAACTTGTAATGTAGTGCCCTGGTCGGTAGACTTGGAACCACCCACTGAGACTGAGGTCCGCAATTGTATTGCGGCTCACAATCGTAGTAAGGCTGCTGGTCCAGATGACCTTGTGCCGGCACTTTCCAAAGAAGGGGGAGAGGCGTTAGTAGAAGCTCTGACTCATTTATTTCAACTCGTTTGGACGACAGAAACTGTCCCCTCGAG
>QNGE01003808.1:49038-61541 GCA_008508345.1 Paragonimus westermani | reverse complement strand
GATGATGATGATGGCAGTTAAAAGATGTGTCGACTAAGAGCTTAGCATGAGATACTTAGTGAAGTTTGTTTAAGCAACTAGTATCAGATGACAACGGTGAGCAAATTACCTTGCAAATCCACTCAATAAGATCATAAAAATTCACACTTTGAAAAAGTTGATTCAAGGTTCAGAGGTTTCGGAGAGTAAGCTCCATCGGTTTCTTCTTCTATTTTTAAACCAAAGCTTATTCGGCTTCTTAAGGTTATGTGGCAGTTAAATATCTAGTTCAGCTACGGATACAGGGCTGGTACTGACGTGAATGACATAAAGCCATTGGAAAGAAAACGGCTGAAATGAACAGTCAACTTACATACAGGTGAATTGATGGCCTTCGATTGACGATTTATACGTGAACTTGACTGTAGATATTAAGTGAGTTCGCAAACTTGAGATGTATATGTTTACACTGTTGACCGATGCGTCTCATTCTCTGTCTGCATACTTGTTGTTTTAAACTCCACCATGCGAATTTGTTTGACAAGCTTCAGATAGAAAATAAAACGGCAGGTATGACACATTTGACATCTGTGAACTGCACATGCAGAGAGGTAACCGAGGAATCTAGTAGTTTGACAAAAATTTCTTCATCCATCGTAGAATGCTAAAATCCTGCATGGTTTGCCTCCAAAACGCAGTGCTACGATTCTTATTTGCAAGCTTGGAAGTACAAGCAAACCACATCAAAACGAAACCGCCGGTTCCACCGGTACATTAAACGTCCTCCATGAACTGGTTTACAAGGTCCAGTCTTCCAGGTTTCTCAGAAAAAGCAATCGCACGCAAAGATGAGGGAATGTTCTTTGTTTTCATACGGTCCCGATAATGCATAAGCAATTGATACTATTAACGATTGTGTTGATGATGCTTGATGTGAAAATGTCTATCCCCCATCAATTGACGGAACCTCCAAGTTCTCAGGTGGACTACTAACAGAGCTTACAACAACATTGTTATTCGTCTGAAAATGCTGAAGTTAACTAAGGTCAGTTTTGGTATATTGCTCAAGGAAAGACTTTTCATACTCAAACAGTTAAGGGCTGGGGGCACATGATTTAGGATCGTCACCTCCACACCTCAGTTTAAATAAGACTCAAAACATTATGGTTTGATAGCATGTGGAAGTGTATTTTACTAGCTAGGATTTCAAATAGAACAGCGGAAAACAGTCCCCAAAAATAAATCTTGGTTCATGTAGTGGACAGTATAGTCACCACACCACAATAATAGATTCCCCTGATACTCAGTGTGAGATTTACTACATTGCATTTATGATCTACCGCTTGGAAGTAGATAAGGGCTTCGTGATCCAGCTGTCACATCTGGAACTTCACTGCGTTTGTGTTTACTAAGTACAACTTAGTACCTATAGGCTCACGCTTAACAGACCAGTTTTCAAACTGTTTCAGGCAACCAGTTCCACATTTTCAGATAAATTATGGTTATCTGCGGTTGATAACTTTCATTGGCCCAAGAAATATGCTACGTGGTAACAATCGTTGGCACTGTGACACAATGCGTCATACTGTTTTGCATAGGAAGTACATTCATCACCCAGTTCAATTTCGAATCAAAGAACCGTTTTCTTTCCAAATTATTTAGATGAATTCTTGGCTGAACATCATCGCGTGATGCAAGCACGTCTTGAACCAGTGGTACGTGAGGCGTTGGAGGCAAGAGCACGAACTCGTGAGGAAATGGAAGATGTGTATCGTTGCATCATTTCCGCGGTTCTGTTGCGATCCGGTTTAGGTGCTCCGACCAACATAGAGGTCGTCCGGGAAACTACTGGTGAGTATGGCATGATGAAATCCTCAGGTCATTCGGCTGCTCAGATTAGAATCCAGAACACTGCTGTGGAATGTACACTTTAGATTCTTTTCGGGGTTTGTCTATCAGTACTGTGTCCTTTGTTATATCGTGATACACAGTGTTTTACAAACATTAAGCACGGCTACAGCATCGGCAGCATTTAAGGAAATCCACAATCGTCCATCAGATGAAAAATCCAGAAATGAACGAAGATGGGACATTTCAAATTGTATAAGCTGATCGAATTGTGTGCTACTTGTGACCGTTGCCAACATTTGTCTTACACTCTGCAGGTTGGCCACGGTAGTTTTGTCGTATGAGTAAGGTAACTCATGAACGCATGAAACACCCAGAGTAGATTTAAGAATTTCGCGACGAAAACGTCATAGAAGAATTCGAATCAAAGTATAAACAAAAGTAGGAGCTGTATGACTTGTGGTTCGCTATTTTATGGCTGCAAATGATTGGAGCTTCAAAAACTTAAATTACATGATTTATTTACGAGACATTTTGTTACAAATACAATAATAAGAATCACAGTTCTTTTGTTTGCAACAGACCAGTACAAACCGATTATTATGATGACTGACATGGACAACAATTAGGTTAATCGCTTCGAGCGATACGACCTAATCACGCCTGTTTGGCATTTGCTCCCACGATTTGTTAACAAGTAACCACGGAGCCATTAGAAATTAGAGTTTGTTCACACATTTCTAATAAATTCGTACAGTTCGACTGTAAAAGCACTCTGTAACTGTGTGCTAAGTAAAGCTGAGTGAAATGCAGGTGCAATTTGCTTAAAAATGAAGTGAGTAATTGGAAAATACTTTGAATACAGCTAATATACTTGAGACAGATTTTCAAGGAAAACTTCAGTCGAAGTAAGTCTTAGCCACGCAAATTGAACTGCAAAACGTAACTATCATAGGAATCTACCAGAATGAAGACACGTGGAGTCCCCAAAAAATTTACGGGAGCTTTCCTAAAGTATGTTGGCAAACTAAACTTAAACACAAGTGTGAGGTCTTATGACTTTGGCCGAAGAGTCTCGAATTAATGTTTTCAAACTTCGTACAAACTTGAACCACAACGTCTGTAGCCTTCCCGCAATTCATAATGAACATGGTGGGGTTGTATACTGTTGTATCTGTATTCGAGCCCCATCCGCTACATGCCTTAAGGACAACAACGACTGTAATGAGAACAAGTGACTCAGTAGGAATGCATACCATATTGTCGCATTTACAAGCAATCGGGTCATTTTAAAGTACATGGATGAGTGAGCCGTTGGTCGTCGAAGCCGCGACCAATCAGAACACTCTTGGAGCCTTGGCTCAAGTGTGGGGCACACAGGCGGCCTTGACGCGTATACAACATATTTTGTGGACTGGGTCCCATATATTGTTGAATTACTTTCTGGCATTAAGTTGGCCGATATGGGATGTGCGAATTGATTAAGCCTTGATTAAGCTTTTCTCCGAAGGTGAACAAATCATACTAAACAGGGTGAAAGATCGTACTGGTCTGTACGGAGTGTGCCCTGCATCTATGAAGTGCGAAATGCTATTCTAGGACTGGAGTACTGGCACCCCTATGGTGTTTATCGCGGACAAACTGCCTTGGGCTGGGAGAGTTTGCATACCTGAGCAGCGCTATCTTCCACGTTGTACTGCAGGCCATGTCAGTCAGAACGAGGAACACACGTCGCTTTTATTAACCGTTACCACCTATATTTTTCGAAAGACGTCTGCTTGCCGCCGGAGAATGGCTTGCGTGAGTCTGGTGTGTGATTTGTTTTCGTCTGCGACTCCAGCACTTACAGTGTTGTCAATGAAGGTGGAACACCGACGTGAGGCGTCTGGTCAAAGTCGCTTCCGCTGATTACTCCAGCGGGGCATACATAGACATCGTCCTGTTTAGCCTTTATTCAGAAATTAGGTAAGCCATGTTAGGGCAGACTGAATGACCTGGTTGATCTTTNTTAAACACAAGTGTGAGGTCTTATGACTTTGGCCGAAGAGTCTCGAATTAATGTTTTCAAACTTCGTACAAACTTGAACCACAACGTCTGTAGCCTTCCCGCAATTCATAATGAACATGGTGGGGTTGTATACTGTTGTATCTGTATTCGAGCCCCATCCGCTACATGCCTTAAGGACAACAACGACTGTAATGAGAACAAGTGACTCAGTAGGAATGCATACCATATTGTCGCATTTACAAGCAATCGGGTCATTTTAAAGTACATGGATGAGTGAGCCGTTGGTCGTCGAAGCCGCGACCAATCAGAACACTCTTGGAGCCTTGGCTCAAGTGTGGGGCACACAGGCGGCCTTGACGCGTATACAACATATTTTGTGGACTGGGTCCCATATATTGTTGAATTACTTTCTGGCATTAAGTTGGCCGATATGGGATGTGCGAATTGATTAAGCCTTGATTAAGCTTTTCTCCGAAGGTGAACAAATCATACTAAACAGGGTGAAAGATCGTACTGGTCTGTACGGAGTGTGCCCTGCATCTATGAAGTGCGAAATGCTATTCTAGGACTGGAGTACTGGCACCCCTATGGTGTTTATCGCGGACAAACTGCCTTGGGCTGGGAGAGTTTGCATACCTGAGCAGCGCTATCTTCCACGTTGTACTGCAGGCCATGTCAGTCAGAACGAGGAACACACGTCGCTTTTATTAACCGTTACCACCTATATTTTTCGAAAGACGTCTGCTTGCCGCCGGAGAATGGCTTGCGTGAGTCTGGTGTGTGATTTGTTTTCGTCTGCGACTCCAGCACTTACAGTGTTGTCAATGAAGGTGGAACACCGACGTGAGGCGTCTGGTCAAAGTCGCTTCCGCTGATTACTCCAGCGGGGCATACATAGACATCGTCCTGTTTAGCCTTTATTCAGAAATTAGGTAAGCCATGTTAGGGCAGACTGAATGACCTGGTTGATCTTTATGAAACTTGCTTCAAAACCTTAAGGTCATCATCACGGACAGAAACATGTCAGCGGTCCATCCTGTTGCCTAACTGTCACACGAACATGGAAGGGAAATGGCCAAAAGAGAAGGACGAAAGGGGAACTAACTACGAAAGGCAAACACCCACCTCAGTCTCAGTGGGTGGTACAAAATCTACCGAAAAAGAAGCAAAATCACAAGTTTGTGGCAGCAACACAGAAAAAGCATGAGGCTAGGTAAATTTGCCCTCAATATGTTCCTCCCACCATCTTAACCCTCTGGACCTATTATAGATGACTGAGAATATATGTCTCGCTGGTAGCTTTACTATCAGACGGTCGTTTGGGACTATTAGCGCGGATAAGCTGGAAGAGCCTGCCGATATTCCTCATTAACCAAACCTAACGACCGGATCTTAGACTATGTTTTAGCTTTCCTGGACCTACTCATCGAGTGACTTGTTGATGGATCTGTTAAACGCAAAATCTATAGGAAAGAGACCTGTAATACACACTATATCCATTTCAGCAGCGTTGTCCCTCTAAGGCAGAAGAGAAATCCCATAAACTGCACGACCAATAAAGCCATGAGAATATGCACATAGGATACGGTCTCCGATGAGTTAACGTTCCTACGCACACTGTTCTTACAAAATGGCTATCCAGAGCGTTTTGTAGACAAGAGTATACAACGTCGCGTGAAACAAGATAAGGTGACCTTAGCGGAAAAGAAGACAGTATTTATTTCACTACCATTGTCGAATCAACCATTAGGAGACTTAACACAGCTATCAATAGAACAGTCTATGCTGCCAACCTACATGTTCGTTTCGACTATACTCCAGCCCTGGGTTTACGGTTAAAGGATAAACTGGCCGCTTCTGCAACTTCTTTTTGTGTATACTTATTCACTTGTTCCTGTGGAACTAGTTACGTGGGGCGCATGACCAGAAGCGTATCCGAACGTATCCGTGAGCATCATCCAGCCCGGATTAATAACAGTCACTAAGACGATTACCAGTGCAATTGTTGCGCTCCTCGTTGATACAAATCACACTGTCAACATGGCCTCCTCTTCTCGTCCGATTTACCGAGTCACCTGCAGTCACTCAAGGGCTGTCAGATGCCGAATTTTGGCCACGGCAGAGGCAATCGGAATTCCACTGAATAATCCACTCCTGTGCGCACGGAAGCGCTTTGCTCAAGCTTTAAATTTGCCATGACCAACCACTTACATCACGACTGATCAAAATGCCATGGTTCCAGTTTCGTCATAATGTATGCATAATAGTATCAGAACGTAGTCTCCGTGTGTGACTATGACGTGTTTGACCTCACTTGAACTGGCCATCTGTTTTCTTCGCTTTGTCCTGACAACTCTGTTCCATATAAATGTTATGTTTGGTCTGATGATGAATAACCGAAAACGAGCTTGTTCGCCACACCATTTTTCTGATGGTTTGATATTGCTGTCATGCATTGTTTAAACCAGTTCGGGACCTATTCTTCCACTCGCTGGGATAGCTGTCCGCCTATTCTGCCTATGTTGATATCACCGCAATTGCCAGTGAACTGATAAACGTGAGAAACAGAACAGCCAGACAAATTGCGTTCCCCAGTGTGTAGAACGGGTCCTTTGGTTAATCTGTAAACATGGGATTGAGCCTCTAAACCATTTCATTGAGCCCTACTTGTCGGTTAGTAAAAACATGTTGTCAAACATGGCGTCTCGAAACGTAGCCATCTACCTATTCATGTGTCGCACCGATCACCCTGCCAGTATTAATGTCCACTAGTTTGTGGTATGAAATCGACAACTAGTGATTTGGAAATGGTTATCGCTAACAGCAGATTAAATACTGTAGATTGAGGCCGGCTCCTGAACTAAAATTCCGTTCCACACTAACTGAGTTCAAAAGAACTGAACAAGCGGCAGAAGTGGTGGAACTGTTGGTGTTGATTTGTCGAGCTACCTGGAGAATGTAGTTACTAGCTGAGGCTGAGTGATAAAAACTTTCAACGAGCTGTCTGCAAAATTCTCATGTTTTTACTTGCAGATTAAGAATTGAAAATTACGGTGTTTTACGTCAAGTTTTATCGCTGTTCATTTTTTTTGTCGACTAGGATTTGTCACGCTTTCCGTATGACCTTTAGGTATCTGTGACAACCAGTGAAGAACAGTTGTCAATTATGTTGACTGTAATAATACTGGAATGTTTCCCAAGTCCAAAGGTAACCAGGAGTTAACTGTCTTGTGATATATATATATATATATTGTTATGTAGGAGGAACAGTTGCTCACGGACTCAGCCTTCACGAGTGCGTATTTTTCTCATTTCCCTACTCAGTTGAGCGCTTTGCGTTCGAACGTTTGGTCAATTAATGAGAATGTCTGCAGGTAATCGGAATAGGGGGCACACATTGAGTAGTGAACGATTAATCGTGACGTTTCAAATTCATGTATATATATATATATATATGACTAACTAAGGTCACTGACATCCTAGATGAAACTAGACAGGGGACAGGAATGGAAGCAGTCATAGAACGAACAAACACAAATGGCTAATCATTCAAACGGACTAAACGACTGTTTTTGATGCGGCTCATTTGGATCTTTCCCATATCGGCTGAGCGCGGAATACAATTTTTTGTACGATTATGTTTCCAGTAAAATACAGCTATGCGGTGGACCAGTTTACATGAGTTACCGACTAACTGCAGTTTTTCCATGGTATTTCAAATATAGGTTGATAATGTGTGCGTATGTTAGTTCGAATTCGGAACTCAAGAAGGTTAACATACCTTCCATAAACTCTAAACTATCAGCAAGTTTGAACGGAGTGTGTGGCATAAAGGGTAGTATTTTTTTATAGATACTCTATGATTGCAAATTCAACTTCGGCCTAAATTTATAACTTACAAATGCTTGGAAACGTTCAGTGTCTCCTTGGTAATAATTTCAGCCGATCAATAATTTACAGTGGTTAGCATTGTCCACGGAACTATATGCACACGAGAATATGTAATTTAGGAATTGAGATATCACATGCACCTACGAGGCAATACATAATCGTTTGTTTAAATTGTTTTTTTCTGTGCTTATCATCAATCAGCCGCGCTTCAAAGTATCTTTCCGCAGACCGATGTTGGATCGTTCCTGACAGCCAATCCAGCGGAGAAACGCAGTCAACTGATGGAATTCACCAACATTGTAACCGGAATCCGACTGTTCAACAGAGACTGTTGTAAGGGAGGAGCTGGAATTGATGACAGTAAGATAAACCACTTACAACTCAGTCCTGATCCGTGACTTATTGTATTTTCTCCTGTGAAAGAATGTATGCCGGCTAAAATGTTAGAAGTGTGGTCCATACCTGGCAATATTACTCACCTGTTCAATTTGAGAACGTAACATCGAAATAGTGTTCTCCTAAAATGAACCCGAAATTGATGAACTTGCTCCCTAAAATGTATGCTCCTGGAGCAATTCGTTCGCCTGTTTTTATCTAAGTAATTCGTAAATAACATAAAAACAAACTGTTGAGAACATATAAGCGAAAGTTAGAAGGAAACAAAAGGGATTGTTAGTTTGTACCATTTACATGACTGGAAAGTTGAGACGGCATAAGAGATGATAGTATGCGGTCTTTACTAATTGCTTGCTTAATTGACCATCAACAAAAGCGAAATATTCAAATTAACAATCCATGCTAAACGGTCAATGTTGGAAAAAATGAGACGACAATTTGAATACCGCGAGAAATGGATAACTGGCAAGAGAAAAAATGAAAGTAGGGTTGTTCAGATATGAAAACTCGTTTCTGAGTCAGTAAGCGATTAACTAACCACCTTCTCTAAGAGCTACAAAACTGCTGTCTGAAATTTCATTTAGAAATACGTTTTTCTGAATCGGAAGTCGGTAGACAAAATTGAGTGTGAAATTGCAATGTTAGCTTAACAATATGTGGTTTAGCCGAAAAATTCAAGAGATACATCAGCCAACTTGTGCAAACTTTTCTGAATTACACAACATCATAACGGTAACCTATAAGTCATTACAACCGCAGTGCCAGAACTTCAGTGTAGTTCGTTGTCACTGTTCTTTCAACTAACCGTAACAGATTATTATCTTCATTTGTGGTGGCACCTCTTTTTTCCTCGCCTTACACTGACTGTCACTTTGTACATCGACTTATTGTGGATCACGTAAACCTTAATTAATTTATTGGCGCAGGGGTACCTTACCAGTTCAGGAATTTGTGTATTTTGATATGCCCTTCCAATTGACAAGTTAGCATGCTATTAATCTAGCAGATTGCAACTAACGTGCAGCTTGGTTGGCTTTAGTCCATCATATGTGCTTCGTACAACAGACTGAGTTAACCCTGGGCATTACTACAGTCATGAAGAAAGATATCCTTCTGTTAACGGAATATTATGGCAGAATTAGCTCAGGAAAACCAAAGAATTCACCGGCGTCCTTACTGATTATGCCCCAACAGTTCTTCGACAGGTAGAGTAATATATATGAACAGAGTTATTCAAACTTCCTTTTACAGGGTCACTGACCGCGTTCATTCAGTCATTTTCATGCTCCACCATGTGCTGGTCCCTGTTCCCTCACAGCGGTATGACAGCCATCAATATTAACCAACTATCCACTGTTGGGGACAGTGATGATGAAGATGAATCATGATTTATCGTAAATGGGGACTGTACTTTCAATTTAATTAACCGCTGTCCTAGGATTTTCCAAGTTGCATGCAAATTGACTCAAAATATTTTCATAAATGTATGTTCTCACAAATGTCAGAATAAAACACCCTCAACCTTAGTTATTCTTTTAGACAAATATAAATGGAAACAATGAAACACTGACATAGGACATTTGGCAAGAAAAGGAGAGTTCATTGCAAAACCTAATAGACGGATTGGCTTCACAACTATTAATAACATGTACCGATGCGTTCTGTTCAAACATTGAGACTTTTAAATACACTGATCAGTTTACAGTTTCTGTTCAAGATCGAGTGAAAAATCAGTTCTGATAGGTAAACATTAATCCACGTGTATACAAAATACCTCAGTAGCCTCCTGTTTATCAATTTCAGTACCATTTTTACTCACACAAGGAATACCTATGACTTTGAACACACTACATGACGAACTACAACTTGCTCGAAATCTGGCTGCTACCTATACCAGTAAGTGTGTTTGTGTTGTTTTGTGCAACGGTCTGAAGATAAAAAGTTTACCTGTAAGCAGACTGTAAGTTGGGTTACACACACACACACACCTCCTTTGTTCCGAAGCGGGATAAGAACGATTGAATTGTCAGAAGTGTCGATCAGCTTATGTGTCTTTCGGTTAATTAGCATCTGAATATTCTGTTATCTGAGTTAAGTTGTCCCATTTTGTGTTTCTCGAAACATTATAAGCAAAATTTCCGTGCAAACTATTTTTCACTGGTTATGTTGTCCTGTACCTATTTGTCTACTTTAAAGTATCAGTAGCCATTGTAGCATCTAGACTTCATCTAACAGCTGTTCAACAGAAGTGGCCAACGGAGCTCTCAGGATAGTGTTTTTTGTCCGTTCAACTGGTCTGACTTATCTTATACATTATCCTTCTGTTTTCTGATGAGGGTATGACTTTGGCAACTCATTCTGTTACAACCCGGAATTCGATAATTCTGTTCTAATATATGCACGTGCAAAATATCTAAACCGACTTGGTATAACTAGTAGTCATTCTCCTTCCCATTCTCTATTCAGTTCCATTGTCTGAAAACGTCATTCTTGTGAAACTAGATGTGTTGGAACGTCTCATGAACACCAACCTACTTTAATAAATGAACTGAATTATTGCAAATTATTGGCTGCTAACAGAATTTAAATTCCACATTCCGAACACGGCACCGTGATTGTAATCAGAGAATAACTTTACTTATCTCTAAAGAGAATTAATCATTCGTATTATTAACAGTAACGATCCGCCCATCACTATAACTATTTGAATAAACAATGGCAAATTTGTAGCATTTATATTTTTTGTGAAAAAATGTTGTCGGCGGGACAGTTAACCAACTCGGGTATGAAAGATATGGGTCGAATAATTCACGACCTGAATGGCTAACTAGCCATTTTCACTGAATACAAACGAACGAATACGGTACTGAACGTAGATTTCAGTAAACTTGCTTAAGGTCATTTACTTAAGGTCACATCCATAAATCGGGAGTAGTAATAACCGTTAGTATTTGCTCCCTGAAATAACAAATCATTTTAATACGGCACAATGAATCTACATTGACCCACTCCCTTTTGTGGTTCTTTTTTTGAGTAAACAGGTCTTTCTCGTTGGTGAGGTTACAAAACCAATGAAGTCATCTCAAGTTACCCTGTAACATAGTTCGGTAATAGTTGGCGATCCATTCGATTGACCAGTACGTTCATTCTCTCACATTTATGGTGCTTACCAGAAGGTATTGCGACTCAAGCAGCTGCCCGTTCCAAAAGTTAAGCGGAACAGTCTACAACAAGAAATATTTACCAGAAGCGATAGAAATGTATAAAACAAAGCGAAGCTGAGGAACTTGAAATCTGATGAACGTAAGTACGTCACTAACTACAGCACACCGTCCTCTTGGACATTATTTCTAGTCATTGATTCAAGTGAACTTGAGAAGGTCGAGCAAGCAGTAAATTGAGCATACACAGACAGATGTAGCGCTATTCACTAATTAAAATGTACTTAATAATTTCAAGCGTTACAGGTTATTCGGTCAAGTGATTCCGTTGAACCAAACGGCATTCCTAAAAGGTTGTTTTAACCAACACAATACCATAGAAAATGTACAAATTAGCGACGTTGTTTCAAGCCAGGTTTGGATAAACCAAATTTCCGAATGATCGAAAATGATGCGACCAGAAATACGAAACGTTGCAGTGTGCTTAAAAATGACCAAAAGTGAACGAAAAATGGGTTCACTTAAACAAGATACTCCCACTCGCGATAGAAGGTTACAATCACTAGGTTACATATTATTAACCTGGTGGTTTAAATATGCCCATAAATTAAGACAGTTTCAAGGTAGGGTTTCACATCTCTTTCGATTACCTGTTCCGACCGATTACTTTTATACCAAGAATGAAACGAGTGAGAGGAAATCAAAGAAAGTTCTTGCCAACATACCCGACAATCTGTGGTGATTTAACAACATACCAAATACCTCGAGCCAACCATCCTAGGGAAGGCTGATTTGCTTCAGTATGCTGTAGAATTTCATCCCGTTCTTAAGAATTTCAGTTTTTGTGAACAAGGGGATAAACGGTGTTTTTAAATGTGGATCAATTAATCGCGATATGTGGAGAGAGAGGTAGATAGTTCTCGACGGCAGTCGTTGGCATTCTAGTGATGTCGACTCTAAGAACTTCTTTAGTCGCATGGAANGCTGTAGAATTTCGTTCCGTTCTTAAGAATGTCAGTTTTTGTGAACAAGGGAGTAAACGGTGTCTCTAAATTGGATCAATTAATCGCTGAACCGAGGTTTCCTCGAAATGGACTTGAAAATACAAACTAATAGTGGTATGTTGCACGATCTTTGTCCGAACATAATTTCGCTATCTTATCTGGCGCATACTGCAGAAGTGAACATCACAAAATAGACATACAATCGTCCTTTATGAA